>VYZW01014863.1:306456-347772 GCA_013401315.1 Balaeniceps rex
CCCACTGGAAGCGGGCAAAGACTTGTAATTTGGGGGGGGTTCCTGCATCATAAGGTTTTGCTGCAAACTCTCCAGAATGAGCCAACGAGTCTCTTTCAGGCCCCAAACCATTTATGTGCTTAACTTCAGGGGCTTCAGGAATTGAGCAGGACTGCTCAGATTTGCAAATTAAACACCTGCACAGCCAGAACTGTAATCCAAGCCTGTTAACTGGTACCGCTGTTAACTGTCTGGAGGAGCTAACATGTCCCCTCTGCTCCCCTAGCTCTTCCTCTCTTTGTATTTCCAGGAGNTGGAAATACTTACCACACCACCTGATTAGGTTGAGCTGCTTATTTATTTTGAAAATACAAATTATGCCATCAGTCATTCGTTGTATGACAGTAAACTTGCAATTACACAACTCTGCAAGCTCATGCAGTGCACCAAAGCAGGCACAACCCAGCCCCAAGTGTCAGCACAGCAACGAGACTACCCAATCTCTACCAATCTTAAAAGAAAACTGGGGTGATAAACCAGCTCATGCTCTGAAGAACAAAGCTTGGACCGGCTCTAACCCTGCGGCCATGTCTCTCCAGTCTACCTCTGCAGGCAAGGTAAGAGAGAAGCACTTGCAGAGGAAGGAGTGGCTGACACGCTTTCCTACGTGGATAACCCTGCTACCTGAAGACTCAGTTCCCAGAGTTGGGCATCTATGCCAAGAAGTTACTGGATTCCATTCCTATGTTAAAACACACAGTCATTCTTTCTCTCCTCCAGTTTGCTTTTGAGCTTACGCTCCTCACACAGAGGAGCACTCAGGATTTGGTCCTTCACATGTGTGCAGAAACAAACAGCCAGGGTGTCACCCTTGGCTGCCAGGAGCAAGATCCAACTCTTTTCGATTGTGATGGCTCAACATAATTTGCCCTACAACCACCAGGAGAGACAGGCAGCTTAAAGGACCTTGAGAAATCTACCTTAAACTTTTACATTCATCCTCATTTCTACCTCTCCTATTACACTGCAGCAAAGCCCTTCCCTACACAAAACTGGCAATAATACTTGTAGAAAACTAGCAAGCAGAAAAGTAAGACATTCCAGTGTATGTATGAAATTCATGCTGCTCAGTATTTCTTTGCGGTCTCATGGATCTATCATAACACAAACAGCTGCCCCAATGCTAAACAGCTGGTTTCCCCTCTGTTGATGTGATATACTATCTTGATTCACATGATACTGGATTTGCCCAAGGCTGCAACTCATTCAGAAAGCTAGCACAAATGCCATGTCCCATTTATGATCCAAATGAGGCTTTAAAACATTAGCCTAAATCTGCATAAGTCTCATGCCTGACTCCTTCAGAGCGGAGAGCGTCATCTGAGCAAGCCTTTCTGCCCTTAGAAGCCCCAACCTAACTGTTCAGTATGAGTGGCGCGAGACAGGTAGCTGCAGAGGACTGCTCTTTTGCATCTCCTCGTGATGTAGAAGGGAACGGCGATTGGTCCCGCACAGATCTGCATGGCGCCAGCAATCTATTTATACAGCTCTAGCGGGCTGAAACTGCATAGAAACTGCAGCCATCTCTCCAGCTCTCAAACTGAAAAGGGGTGGATGTCTCTAATTCTGATTCCCATGGTGTTCCCTGCAAAAATGACAATCATTTTAATTTTGCGTGGGGGAGAGCTGCCGGCGTGTTTTGTACGTCTTTCTCTACACCAGCTTCAAGATTCTTACACCTCAGGGATTATCAGCTTTGTCATGGGGTTTTAGATGCCACATCTGTGATTTATAATATGGCTACACAAATTAAATCCAGGGTAACACTTCCCCACTAAGTCCAGTTAGTCAGTAGGCATTGCAACTTTCTCTCTTCTTTTTTTCTTAAACATGTGACAATAATAAAACAACAAAAAAAGTCATTTAGAGTCATAGTATATCCAACTGTCATTTGTAAGGCTTTACTGTATTATTAGTCAGAGCTTCTGGTGACAATACAACCCACAAGACTGAAACTTGAGTGGTTTATACATGTCATCAGAGCCTTAGATAAAAATGCCAACTTAGAAAGTGGGAGTATTTAATTTTTTATAATACTTTTGTACTAGTATAAAGCATTCACTTAATTTACATCAGTGACTTCTTTTCTTAAGGTATTTGTATCTGTTTGATCTTTTACAAATATCCAGTTCTTCTCTTCAGATCTCATAGTGCTGAGTACTTTGAAGACATTTTGCTAGGGCTTATTAATTAGAATTCCTACAAACCTTTAGGGTTTGGGGGCTTTCTTCTTTTCTCTTTTTTCCAAACCAGGGCACAGCAGTTGCAAATGCAAAATTGCAACCCTGTGCCCCCAAATCCCAAATTCTTTTCATGAAGAGGCACAGATTAGTTATGTTACTTGGTAACAGCTGCATGGTGTAGTGGCTGGTACTAGGTCTCAGTAAAGACCTATGTCCACAGGCTGTAAAACGAAAAAGGACAAATTTTCAGTTCTAGTAGAAAGGTTAAACCCCACTGAAAACTGTCTGCGAAGGAATTCACTCAAATTCATCACAGCCATAGTTGTGGACTTTACAGCTAGTCACACAGTACTAGTAACTACATACCAGAACTTGATTACTGACTTTCCTAGTATTGAAAATGCTTATAAAAATGGAATGTTATCAGAGCATAACACATAAAACAAAAGTCGCTGGATTGAAAACTGGAAGAATCAGTAAATTTTATATCTGTTTTCCATTAGTTCATATTGCTCCAGTGCAGCTTCCCTGTATTCATGGATGCATGCATGTGCATGCATGCACATGTACACACACGCAATTTTGGGAGGTGCACGACAAACTAAAAAATAGGTTTTATGAACAACCAAAGAAGTACAAATTAAAGAACTGATTCAGCAAACCAATTAAGCACATGATTAATTTCCGTTATCTTCAGTGGAGCTTGACTATGGTTAAAGTGCTTTGTTGAATCAGGGTCCTCAAAACACAGTGCTCCTCAACATGTTTATCTGATCATGGCTTTAGGTGAAATGAAACACTCGAAAGGGACTAAGGCAAGGAAATGCTCAGGTTTACCAAACTAAAGCCTTGTAGGAATTCTACTAGTTAGGAAAAACCCCACAGTGCCTTCATAAATTTTCATCACCTCTAGCAGTTTTTGAATAATGCAATGGTCTTTTTGGCAGCTTCATAAAGCTGTAATCTGCACAAGAAGTTCTACAATGTCTCAGCACTTCCTGGGGACTCAGAGCAGTAGGATAGCCTTGCAACACAAGCAGAGATTAATCATTTTCTAATGCAGAGTAATAAATAATGTATCCCCCATAGTACATAAATTAAAGCTGTAATTCCATCCCAGCTCTGTGATGACACCAGAAGCCCAAGATGGAATTTCAGCCTTGTTATGACCAGTCAAGATACGCATTATTCCTTAAATTATGTTCTGAGAGTTGATAATGAACTGAGACATTCTGAAGGCATTACCAAAGAGAAGTAACGTGTAATTACAAGCTGAAAGCAAAATTATTAAGTCAGATATTGTTTGCAGAACTTGCTAAAGTAAGCAGTAAATCTCATCCCTGAAAAGCCCACTCAGCATATTTGTAGCAAGGCAAGCAAAGATCACTACTACTATCACAAAACTGAAAGTTTTTCTAGTACCACAGGAGCAATGCCCCCATCATAGTAAACAAAAAGAAACCACATGTTAAAGATCAGGTTTGTACATTAGAGAGTCCTTAAAATGCTGAACATAACTCCTCCTACAACCATACACCTTCACTCACAAGTCAAACAAGTATCCTACAGGTGCACAACAACAAGCATAAAACATCAGGAGAAAGTCACAGTATGTCCCAAATCCACATTCCTATTGGACAAGAAACCTACTGAACAAAGCAAAATGCTCATGATGAGAAGTGTTTTGTCCTTCTGATGAATATATACACACAGTTTACACACTGTAAACAATCTAAAAAACTTTCATGAAGAACATGGTCCTAATATTTTTCCTCCAGAGAATTTCAAGAAACCTTATGAAGACTCTGAAGACATTGTACAAGTCTAACAACAAGCACTGCAATGGAAATAAGTTTAGAAGCATGAAGAGAGAGAGCCAAAACAATCATCTACCTAGAGTTAACTGCTGTATTCACCCTGGACTTTTGCTACCAATTCCCATGATTTTTAGCAAATCCCACAAGATTTCCAGTAGGTCTGGAGTCAGTTTCCTTTCAGAGACAAGAAGAAAATAACCTTCTGACCATCTTACACAAACAAGGTATGAAACTTCACAGGATCTCCCGTGGCCTGGAGAGGGCCAGGTTCTGAACTTTTTTGTCTGGTATTATTCACAAATTCCCCCCACACACACTTTGATAATGTGAGAATCTAAGTCACTCTCACTTGCTCTCCCCTCTTAGGTTTCTGGCTTACAGAGCTGTAAAGAAAAGTAAAGAAGGAGGAGCCTGAAGATTATGACAAAAAGTCAAATAAAATGGTGCAAGAAGTTGATATTTTTAAAAGCTGAAAATGTTTAAGCCTAGAGTAACTGGTTCTGAGTATCTGAGGCTTCCCCACAAGCCACTGTATTATTTATTCCTTAAGCTCCCAACTCTTCCTCTTTCCACTTCCCCTTTTTATAATGTTACATAAAGTGTTCAAACTTGATCACCTGGACTTATGTTTCCTACATTCATATTTGAGCACCTTAACAACACTGGTCTCATATTCAAGGGGCCACTCACCTGGAGATACCTAGTGAATTTTCTGTTCTCTTTTAATCACTCTGATAACCAGCAAAACTTAAAATCTGAATATAACTATTTATGTGCCTACATCTGCATTTAAGGACACGTTTTCCAAGAACCCGTTTTCTCCCCTTTTGCCTTTCATGACTATTCATGCAAACAAAAAACTATCAAAAATCATGAGAAAAGGACAAAGCAAGCAAGACAATCAATAACTAAAGCTCTTTGCCTCCACGGTATCTCCACAAGAAACGTATCATCACCTCTAAATAGCAACCTGAAACCTACTCAAGAGACTTACATAAGTCGTGACTCAAGAACCAAAGCAGTGACTGTCAAAACATTCAAAGACACAGTACCCTCTGCTCCTAGTAGTAAAGGAGTAAGGACTGTGAATATGCAAAGGAGATCCTTGCACAGGAGAAAAATAGCAGTAAAAAATTCTTAGAGATACACAGAATCACAGAATGGGTTGGGTTGGAACGGACGTTCAAATATCATCTATTCCAACCCCTTCCCTGCCATGGGCAGGGACATCTTTCACTACATCAGGTTGCTCAAAGCCATAGATTCAAAACCAACCACACAAGCTAAGCTACACACTTCAGTAAAAGCAGTAGAGTACTAGAAAACCTTCAACCAGACACAGTCTTGGAGGTTTCTTATGTCTCAAATAACTGTTGTAAGCTCCAGAAAAAGTGATAACCTGACACCCAATGTATGCCTCCATCTGCCTTTTACCAGGGACTCAGAGAAAGAGATGGTTTTCT
This sequence comes from Balaeniceps rex, assembly GCA_013401315.1. NCBI lineage: Eukaryota > Metazoa > Chordata > Aves > Pelecaniformes > Balaenicipitidae > Balaeniceps > Balaeniceps rex. The sequence continues at coordinate 311,959 of VYZW01014863.1, forward strand.
CCAAGATCTCTTAGCTAGTAGGTTATATTGCTCGTGAGATATTCTTCATAAGGAATGGCAATCTAACACAGAGACTAAAAGGTATAAATAAATGTCAGCTGCAAAACCAAATACCTCTCCTGGTCTGAACTGAACAAACACTGCTATATTGACAATGTAAGCAAAATGCTGAGAAGATAAATAAATCTGCAGTGAAAAAGAAAGAAGGAAAAAAACCTCTACAAGTAAGCAAGAGGGAACATGAAAGGGAGATGGCACGTGACGAACTTAACGTTAGTGCAACTCTGACCAATTCAGGCTCTTCCCATGCTCATCACCGCACCATCTGTGCTTAAGTATAAATGGAAGGGTTCCCTATCACGTTTTCTTTCTTTGTGCAAATACCATATTCACTTTCATATACTCCGAGGACTATGTGACTTATTCATTCAGAAATTAATCTAAAATGATGCTTATATAATACACACCATACTGATTCACAATCTCATTGCACTGGTCATACAAATACATACTAGTAGTTGTTGTTCAGAATGCTTTTCTTCTGATCTGGGAATTACGTTACAACACTTGCACTCTAAATTTAAAGTAATCATGTACACCAAAGTCTGGGCACTAGCCTGTTAATTGGTTTTCCTTCCTTACTCATTAGCTCAACACACAACATAAGACACGTGGGTAAGGACTCACACCAGCAGCAGTGAAAATTTCAGTGCTTGCAACCCAAGGAAAGGAGCAGGACTTCGGAACTGTGTAATTACAAGAAGAAATAAAAAGTATGATTCAAGAGTCCCTATTTCTGACACAGCACAACTCAGAAGAAACACCAGCACTTGTCACAACAAACTGTGTGGCAAGAACTTCCCCGCTGACACCACACCCAGAGATGTGGGCTTTTCACCACAGAGAATTCCAATTTCGCTCCTGGAAAAAGGAAGGAGAAAGTGGAAAGAAGTCTTTTTTCACAGCATATTTAACTCTACTAACTTAAAAAGACTCATTGCCCATGAGTTATTAGGTTGTCGCAATACAGGCATTAAGAATCCAAAAGCAGAAGCTCTTGCTTGCCCATCTGATTATTGATGCTGATTTGTTCCTGACAAAATATAGGACAAACGAACATACTGCTAATGCATAGTGTGTTAAATTATTCTGCAGTGCCATGTAGTAACCCTGACGGAAGTTCAAACGAACTGTGACAGATACGGGTAGAAACAGTGTTATATATAGTTTAAATTCATATTCTCTCAAGTTTGCAGCTATGGCATGGGAGGACTGAGTCGCGAGGCTGTACTACTGCCTAAATGATCCCACATTATGCCATTAGATTAAATACTCCCGTAAGCTAAAACACTGTGGAGGGGTGAAGTTCAGAAAAATCAATTTCAATGCTGTTTTGTAAACTTCAGTATAGCTCCAATTCTCTGTTATTGATACCAATTCAATGAATCAGGCTTACGTTGTAAGTGCACACCAGGCTTAAAAAGTCAACTGGTTAGGGCACAGCGCTGAGAGCACCACAGGGAGGGCAGACACTTACAGACAACACGCTGCCAAAACAGCGCTTTAATTTAGAGGAAAAAATTCTTGCCTCTGGAGCTGTAAGAACTGCCCCGAGATAGGAACTGGGAATACACGGATAAACAGAAGCAATGCTATGAGTCTACACAGAGTGATATCCAAAACTCATCCTCCCACGGCTTTACCAAAAAGCAGCGCGGTGAGCTGAGCAGCAGCAGCCAGTTGCTGTCAGGGACCCCTGCAGGGCCCTAAAACCACGCAAAACCCCACTTGCTGCTCAGCCCAGCTACCCAGGACACCCATGCCCAGCCTACAGCCTGCAGGCCACAACACTGACTCCCAAAATGCCCGATCCAGCCCGCCACCCACTCACACCCACCCACCCTCCAGCATCCTTCACCCCTGGGAAAACGCGGCAGGGGCCGCCTCACCCCAGGGCACCTCTCCTCGGCTCCGGCAAGCCCACGGCAAGTCATGGGGTGCAGTTCAAGCAGGGTTTGTTACCAAGGCTCTCTGAACACAGCAGATCCCACGGCAAACTCCACCCGTCAGAGGAGAGCCAGGGTCGAACCGCTGCAGCTCACGCTCACCGAGGTGACACAGTGTGCACCTAAACATATAAACCGTACACACAAACTCTCTCAATAAAAACAATGTGGGTGCATTTACAACATACAGCCTTATTTTTTGACGTTGAAGTTTTGTTGCCTCCCCCACGCTCCCCGGAAAAAAAAAAAAAAGGAACACAAAAAACCCCCCTCCCTTGGCTTTCCTCAATCATTAATCATATTAAACTAATAAACATTCTGGCACCGACACTGTTTAAACAGCCTTCTCTCCACCCAAAATCCACTGGCAAATATTTTCACATATAAGACAACCATCCCACAGCCCTGCTTTTGAATGCTAATCTAAACTGAGTTCTCCAAGCCAGCACGGTAAAGAGTTACTCTTTGGGAGGGGGAGTGAAGGAAAGAAATGAGAGAGGGGCCTTTAAGATGAAATAAAAATAGACTCCCTTGATCCCACCATGACATGGCCCAGACATTCTCCCTGTGGGGGAAGAAAATGTTTCTTACTGCAGTGAGAGTTTTTATAACATTTTCTTCTTTTTTTTTCCCCCCTGTGCAACTTTGCTTCCTGAAGAATGCTTTATATAAAAGACATGACATTTGGCAACCCAGCTCTGCTGCTTCGTGAAATTCTTTTGGCAAGTGCCCTACGTGCTGACTGCATTAAGCACATCAGTTTATTTATTTATTTATTTATTTCGGCAGAAGTCAGAGGGAGCAAGCCATACAATTAACGCACGGCGCGGCACTGCTTCATCCAGAAAAACGGGAGAGGAGCCGGGGAGGGAGGGGCCGGAGCCTCTCCTTTTGGGAAACCTCATCATGGGAGGGGAGATGGTTCTCCAACCTCAAAGTGTTGCTGCTGCTCTGGGGCATATGCAGTGATTCTTGGATCTCAAGGCATGTAGCGAACATCAATTAATTAATTAATTAAGCCTCAATTCCACAACAAAGGCAGGTATCATTACACATCTATTTTGCATATGGGTAAAACGAGCCGCGGAGTAAACCTAAGCCTGTACCGATCTTGCCCAGTGTCCCGAGGCAGGAGGTGCGCTACCTTGCTCTTGCCGAGAGCTGCCCAGCAGTAACCAGCAGGAGGGCACAGCACCAGCTGCTGCACAGCCACACTTCCTCCCTCACGCCCAGAGTGAAACCAAAAAATGGAGAAGTCTCCACATACCACCGTCTTCCCAAGGGTGCAGCCACGGCGCGTGACTGCCAGGCACACGGACCTCCATCGATAAGCACCGACCTCCTCTGCACCACATCGCGTGCCCATGACATACCTCAGCACCATTTGCAGTAAGTCAGGCACAGCACCGTATATATATATATATACCATCTGTGGTCATGTTCTCGCAAAGGCAAAACCTCCAAGGCTCAAGGACTCGAACAAGCAACTCCCGTTTCCTACTCAGATGCCACCCGTTGGGCAGGAGGGACATACATTTGTGGTTAAATTTTAAAATTAAAAAATCTGGCATTATTCCCCCTTCCTGTTCTAAAACCTTTTCCTAGAATTTCTGTCCTTCATTTCTAGGCCAATTTCTATGATATCAAAGTAGTTATCACAACAGCAATATACAAGCCCAGTTCTACAAGGTTCATTCAAGGCAAAGAGATTTCAACCAGGCTGTCAGTTTTAGCAGAAGTTTGATGTGATCAAGGGCTCAGGACAGTAAGATACAGAACTCAGCATCAGTTTAACTGTACAACAACCTTTGTCAATCATCTGTCCTCAACAGAACGTATACCAGGCTCTCCTTTCAAAAGGATTTAGGGATCTCAGCACTGAAGATGGCCAAAGATCTGTCCACAAAGAAATCACTGGCAAAATTCCCCTCACCCGAAGCAAGGAAATACTGAGCCTTCAGCAGCACAATGCAATCGTCCTCTTCAACCTGGAAACAATACAGTAGCACTTCAAGTGGGGATTTCAAGCTTGGTGTACCGAGTTACCAGCTGCCCATGCAGGATGCACACCTTGGTCTAAAGCTGATTCTGGAAGCGCAGGCCAAGAGCAAGCAAGGGAAACCTCAGCACAAGTTGTCTGAAGCTGTGGTCTCATTAGTCCAACACGCAGGCAAATTTGAAGAGGCTTTGGTTCTGTGTGCATATATTTCATATTAAGATATGAAAGATGCACCTTGTCCCAATGCAAAATTTCACACCAAAACATTAATAAACACGCTTTTTCTGTAAACAGAGGAAACAAAAATACTCTCCACCAAACATATCTGTGAAGGCAAGTAAGAGGAACTAACATATTTTAGGACAAGCCTGGCAATCTCACTAGCCTCAGGTGCACAGTGCAGAGATGCTACGAAAGACAGAATTACACAAGTTAAAACTTAGTTACAGGTGGTTTACTTGAGGGGAAGGACAAGATTTTTTATGACAGAGGGACAAGACTTGGAGGTAAAGGGTAGGATAGGGCAGAACATATGAGAGAGGGACAAGACTGGGTTGGTTTTGGCTTGACACTTGTCAAGTGAAAAAACAAGCGTGAGTCATAGTAAAGGTAACTCAAAGTGTGATGTGACTGCAATGGAGAGCTGAGCAGACCACACTGCATGAGTCAGCAGCACAGATAAAAAGGGTGATAAGAAGCAGCAGATGGGACATGTCTTCACTAAAACAACCCTGCAGGACACAGGCCTCCTTTGCTCTAATGAGATGGTCGTGCCAAGCTGCCACGTGTTGGCTCGTACGCTTGCGATCCCGTGAATCAAAGAATGCCGCGCACAGGGGTTAGAAAAGCAGCAGGCAAACAGGTGCAGACAGATCCACATGCAAAAAGGCACAGAAAAGCAAAGCAACAGCACCCCCCCCAACATGCACACACCCTGACAAGGGCCCTGGGACACCACCGTCCAAACCACTCAGGCAGCGGGGTGGGGAGGAAGAGAAGGGGGGAAGGAAGCTGTCACTGGGATCATGGCATTCAACCTGGCTGACGGCCGGCTTTTCTGTTCCTGCTAGTCAGACTTGGCCTTCCTGGTGGGCGCCGAGGGCAGGAGGCTGCGGCGTTGCAGCCCCCCCGCCCCCGGTCCCTTTCTGCCTCCCCAGCATGCACCTGCAGAGCCAGGAGGCAGCTGCAGCCGCACAGCTCATACGTGTCTCGAGAAGCCAAAAGGGCAGCTGGGGCTATTTGCGGAGGTATGCTCCAGTATATCTGCAGCTCCGGTGGCTCTGCAAAACTCAGGTTTAAAGCTCCATCTTTTCATTCAGGATTGCAAATCCCATTGTGCTGTGAGAGCAGAACATTTAGCCCCAAGAGACCAAGCACCACGTTCTTGGGTAGCAGAAACCATACAGTTATATGCAAGGCCACATTACCTGCAAAATGTGGCCGCTGCCCTGACCACATAAACAACCTGCAATGGTGGTTCTTCGCTGTCAGGATCCTTGCTCTCTGCACTTTTGAACCTGGTCAGGAAAGACGAGCGCCCTCTGTCACCAGCTCAAAAGAGAACAGAGATATAAGGCAAAGCTCAAATCGCCTTTCATCTCACTTCTCGGCTGAGGTAAAATTATACCCTGCCTGCAAGGGGCAAGATTGAAAGTAAAATGCTCTATTTTTAGACACAAGATCCTGCTTCATCAGGTTTATCTAATTTCTAAGAAACAAACTTTGGCAAAGGTCTGCATTTGAGAGGGATGAAAGATGACTTGTTCCATTTTCTCTTAGTGCAGCTCATAGCATGACTAGCATAAATCTAAGCAAATCTGCTTTAGCCACATATACATGCCAGCTGTTCTATTTGGGAGAGACAGTCCCTATATTCTGGCGATTTTTTTTTTTTTTTTTTTTTTTTCCCAATCTGTCCCGCCAAAATAAGCATGCTGTGTCCAAGTATTTCAATGGAGTTAGAAGGTGTGTCTATTCCCCCCGCTCCAAACATCCTTATTTATAGATTTCAAAAGTTGGCAGGTACGCCAAGGAAGAGCAGTTGCTGAGCCTAACACACTCTGCACAGCAACAGATCTGTTGTAACAGATTAACAGGCAGAGAGATAGAGAGAGACAGGAAAGAGCCGTACTTTCCTTCTTTACACATGTCCTTGCTTTCAAATGCAGCTTTACGGAGATAATGACAGTAACTGCGTGTCTGAAATAAAGTTGGACCGAGAGTCAAGTCTCATGCAGCCCGACTGACAGCAGAGCTTGGCTCTGCACTTTGGTCATGCACTCTTCTAACCCGAGCGTGCACCCTCCAAGAAGTAGGTAGAGGAACTGCTCTCCTACGGACATTGCGAGCATTAGAGAAGGGAGAGGGCGGTCAGCCTGTAAGAAAAACAGTGAAGTTAGTTTTCATTTCCTGTCAGTTTTAATCTTGTCTAGAGGCTTTGCTAGCTGCTACTTCCATTTTCTGGCCTGCCTGCAGATGAGCTGCTTTCTTCACTCGTTCACAGAAGGTCCCTCTTAGCTGCCTGCAGTCAGTGTCTCTCATGCTCCTGAAATCCACCCCACCCTGCCCACCATTCACTGGCTGCAGCAGCGGTGAATCAGTCTGCAACCACAAATCACTGTGTTGGCCTCCCCCTTGTAGCGCTATAAACAAACATACTCCTGATCACAGCCTCCAGTGGCAATTTGTTTTTTTTAAAAAAAAAAAGTACAGGATTCATGGAAGCTGATGCACAACTTTTTCACAGTCTCAAATCTTTCCATTACCCCTTGAAGGGTCTGGCTATGCAGAAACACCCTTATACCCGTTTTACTGCTGGTTTTCACACTCCATGGACTCTGATTTTCTTTGAACTCATGATACGAGTCATTCTACACATTCTGCAGGCAATTCCTGAAATGCACTCCACAATTTGCATGTGGACACAGAGTGCCTGCTGACCCCAAGACAACTAGTGACAAATTATGATCAGAATTCAGATGCAGGCTTAGTGAGGGCTCCCTTGTCTTCAGCCTGGAGAAAGTGCTGCACCTATGTAACTCCCAACACAGGGCTCTCAGGCCCTCAGCACTGAGGCTGCTAAACGGTGACTAATCGATGACAAACCATCACTGATAGTTCTGCAAAAAGGTTCCTACATCTCTCAGCCACAGCCCCTTGGCAATACACACACTTCTGCACATCCGCTTTCAAAAGAAGCCATCAGATGCACTCATCCATCTCACCCAAGATGCAAGACACAGCTAGTCAAGGCTGACACCCTGCATCAAAGGTGGCTGAGAACAGCTGAGCTAGGAGAGCAGAAGGCAAAGGTGTAAGTGATAGAGCACAGAGTTCACGTTGCTAAGAGTTAACCAGCACGGTATGTGCCAGGAGCAATAACTTCTCCCCCTGCGTGAACTGTGAGCAGGAGCAATGCCAGCAAGTCACGGCTAAAAGAGATGGAAGAGGGGGAATCACCCGATCCTCAGCACATCTCTGAAGATTTATCTCAGCACCACATCCTTAATTCCTTCCCCAGTTTCCAAGAACTGGCCTTTCATACACATACTAGAGAGAGAAAAGGAGTTTGTCTAGTATCTACTTCCAGCTCATGTTGGCAAAGCTCCCTGAGAAGAAAACCACCAGACTCCACAAGTGATCAGTGTTATTACCCTTGATCCACATGTGCCTTGAGCTTGCTGCCCCCCACGGGACCAACAGCCACTGCTGCAGTCCTGAAGGGACGGTGGCATAAAATGGTAAAGTAGCATTTTGCTTGCCTTTTCCTGGGAGAGATTATGTAGGTGTAGCACATCAGAAAACAAAATTACTAACTTTATTCCCAAAATCTCTCAACAGTGCTCAGTCTCACTTTCTCATTTACAGCTGGATGAATTTGAAAGACAGAGTCACTTTTGCAAGATCCAAGAACGTGACTGGGAACACAACGGCAAAGCCCCAAACCCTGTTCCTCTCCTCAGTCTGCTGTACAACCCTCTTCTTGCCCTCTGGGCACAGTGGAGCTAGGTCACCACTTTCTGCACGCAGACTAATAAATAAGTGACTTCTCTCTCATGCATTTATGTACGTAAATCAACACATATTTTAAACTAGGTTGTGATGATCCATACTATATTCAAATACTGTATCTATTGAAACAGTTTGATTTTTTTTTTAAGTAACATTTCAAGAAGGATGTGTTTTTGCTGCTGAAGTCTCAAAGAAAAATCAAACCTTGGAACTGGCAGCAGTTACTGACTACACTTCTTAAACAAGGCCTGACTGACATCCTACATCAGCTTGCAGTAGCAGTCTCTTCTGCCAGGCCAGAGAGGGTACCTTCTTCGTTTCAGTGCACTCAGCAGGCTGAGTTAAATACTTAGCTCAAACAGGAGAAAAGAACTGAAAGTTGTAAAAGTAAGAAAATAGGAGTTCAAATAATTTCTTAATGGAAGTGATGTGCAAGAGTTCAGGATCTATGATTCCCAAAACTCTCTAAGATACTGTGACCAAAAAAAAAAAAATTGACTTAATAACTACAATTAACTGTTCCATTTAAAAATGGCTTAATTTTAATGCAAAACAAGTTGTTTGGGGTTTTTTTTCCCTTTTTTCCCCTCCTATTTCCCAGCTTCTGTTTTAAGGAAGCATTTAGTTAGACATAAAATGTTTCAAAATCTCCTTTTTGTGCATTTTTGCTGAACATTTATTTTCATGTGAATGTAGCCTGATACAAGTCACATGCAAAAATACAATCTAGTAAACAGTGAACAGAAAACACACCACTGTTTAAAATAAAAAAATAGAAAAATTAGAGGTCCACAGAAATCTATGTCGGACCAGACTACTGGTGGAACATCTGTAGAAAGATAATGTAGTCTAAGTTTAAAAAAAGATACATAAAATTATTTCAGGTACTGAAAGCATTCCCTTCTCTAAGGACAATAACTAAAAAGAGTAAATGCAAAACAAGATTTAGAAGCCTATTATTTTAATAAAGTTTTCCTGCTTGCTGATTTTAGTCACAATGGAAATCAGCGATTTAAATCCCCCAAAGAACCCTCCACAGGAGGAGCAGTGCTGATTCATTTCTCGTGAGATGGGACACTCAAGATCACGTTAGTTTGCTGATGCACGGCAGATACACTGGGACAGAGACAAATGCATGCTAGTATTTCAAAATAAAAAAAGGCAAGAGGCTAAAATACATGCACGTATGTGCACGTGTGAATGCATGCCCTCATTCTGTTATCACACTTGATCAGGACGCAGGCCTGCATAGCAGCAGACTAGGAGGAGGAAGCTTTTGCAAAGAGGCAATGGCCAGCAACCCTTGAGTGCTCAGGGCAGTTCTTCCAGATGCAGAAGCACCAGGACTGGCTCAGCAGCAGGTTTCTTGGCGTAAGCACAGCACTGTGTGGCCAGAGCTGCAGGGCCAGGGACATGAATACGTGATGATGTCTGACCGCTCGAGGTTAGCATGGATCCTGCCCGGATTACAATAAGCCTTGCTAAATCCACGCTGGGCACATGGTGACTCTGCGCCATCCTCCGCCAGTGCTCCGAGTCCCAGGATGACAGTGACAAAACACCCCTCAGGGCTGTCAAGTTGGGAGCTGAGCTGAGCAGGAGACAAGGAGCCTGGCTGCTCTTACCAGACCCAAACTGCCTGGCCCTACCTACTTGGGAGTCTCTCCTATGGCTGTCCTGTAGCACCTCCACCACCCAGGTTGTTCCCACGGGCTATAGCAGCACATACCTCCTCTTCCCTGCCCTGCACAGCAATGAGGACAGGGGAAGCTGCGTTTCAAAAAGAAAAATACTTTTTTGTTCTATAGCAGAAATTGAGAGGACTTCAGGGGACCTGCAGAAACTTGCAAAGTCATGGAGGTGAACCTCCAGCGAGAACAAAAGGAGGAGGAAAGTATCCATGAGGACACCGCAAGCCATTTCTCAAGGCAGGAGGTTACACTATGGGGAAGAACCTCTCCTCTTCCCCTGTGCCACCCCCATACACTGAACAGCAAACATATGAGGAGATGCAATCATGGCGGCTGCAGGAGCTGCCAAAGTGCTTTTTGGCTTAAGAAGCAACAGACAAGTTTGAGGTTTGTTCTTCAATTGCTGCCTCATGCACTTAATGTAACGAGACAACGGAGAAGAATAACTCACGTATATAGATAGCAATGAGGTAATTAAAGCCTAGTCCTTCTCAGCCTGCTCCCTGACTCCACATAAAAGAAGTACACAAGTGCATGAATGTCTAGATTGAAAATACAACATCACGCTCTAGTATGAAACTCCCATACCGCATGGAGTACTGCTGACTTTACTACGGCCACACTATGTATTAGCGGATACTGATGGTGTTTGCACAATATTTCAATAAGCAGAGCCAACCAACATCACTTCCTCTATTTCTGTATAGAGTAATATATTTACAGGAACAGCCTTTTGAAACATTCCAGTAAAATTAGCTTACTCACAGATTTTTTTTTTTTAAACTAGAACAGAGAGCAGAAGGATAATATCATCATCATTTTTTGTGCATAAATCAGCTGTCTATTTATCACTGATCTGTCGCAATAATGAATTGCCACTATCTTCTGAGTTATTTGTTGGGTTATTAGAGATTACCTAAGTTCACAGGATCATACACACACACACAAAAAAAATTCTTCATTATTTCCTGGGAAACGACCTTCAGAACCATGCATTCCACCTCCTTCCCCAAAGCAATGCCCAAAATATTCCTGGAGGAGGTTTGTCTTTTATAAAAACCTCCAGTGACAATGCTTCCACAGCTTTCTCAAAGGCAAATGACTGCATCACCAAAATACCCTTATCACTTGAAAGCTTTCCTAAATGTTTACCTAAGTCTAGCCACCTTCAAATTAAGCTATTTCTTCTCCTAACCCCAGCAGTCCTGCAGCACAGTTTATTCCCTTCCTCCCTGTAGGAACCTTTCACATACTTGAACACTGCTATCATGTCTGTTACTGGCCTTCTCCCCTGTAGACTAAACAATCCCAATTCTTTCATCTTCTTTCCCAGGTCATGTTTTCCAAATCTTTGATCATTTTCACTGCCTTCTCCCTGGATGCCATCCAGCTGGCTCTTGACTATGTTGTGCCCCAAACTAGATGTTGAGCCATTTCCAACACTCAGTGGAGTGGATGGGTTATTTCGTGCCTTTTCTTTACACACCCCAAAACAGCGCTTTTTCGAAGGGCAGTGATAGGGAAACTTTGTTCCTTGTATGACTGTGAGACACCCAAAGTCTCAGGTCTACGATCCCCTTCACTCTCAGCCACGCTGAAGAAGGTACCCTCTCTGGCTTGGGAGGAGTTGAGCTGGGGCTCTTCCCCGCAGGCGCTCACGATGGAGCTGCAGGGTCGCCAGCTCCAGGGTCGGAGCCGAAGCAGGCAGGGGAGGGAAGGAAAAGCTGCCCACTCAGCAGAGCGCTGGCAGCCCAGCTCCCAGGGGACAGGAGAGCAGGACAAGCTGCAGGCTGGTTTTCTCTGATGGTCTGGGAACCAGCTGTGATTTTTAACACCCTATTCAACTAAACCAGGCCAAACTGCCTCCAGCGCAGCCCAACTCCAGCTCGCAGACCTTCTTCTGTAGGACCACTACTGAGTCAGACATTACCCATCCTGTGTCATGTAACTGGCTATTTCTATCCCTGTGCAGTGCTTCTAAGTTTGTATCCTGCTTTTTTTCCCTGAACCGTTCCTTCCATTAGCCAGGGCCACTCCGAACTTTAATCCTGCCCTCCAAGGAGCCTGCAGCCCCCCTCCATGCTTCTTATCCTATGTAAATTTAATAACTACTCTCTCTGCTCCATCCATCGTGTCAATAACGAAAACAATGAGTACGACCAAAGCCAGGACAGACCCCTGGGGAATCCCACTCACTCCAGTCTTGCAGTTTAACAGCAAACCATGAATAACTACTTCGAATAGTGCCTGGTGAAATTCTGTGCACCCACATTAGAGACTGGCCGACCTGACACCCAGCCTGCTTCAAAGAAAGCTGTGTTAGAAAGCATCCAGAGCCCCCATTAAAGAGGGAGTAATTTCTATCAGACAGAGAGGTCCAATTACATTGTCACAGGTGCGGTTGGAAAGTCTTTGCTAAACACTGCCATAAAAACGTAATGCATGCTGATAAGAGGAATAGGAGGGTTGATAACCAAGCTTTAGGATGACAGGAAGAACTTCAGCTGAACTGAGACAGCAGGAGCCTGACTTCGCTTGCAGCCAGAGAGAGGCTTGGAAGAAGCAAACTGAAACACAGTATAAAAATGACAGGAATTTTGTACCTGCCATCAACTGCTGCCAACTTATCAGTTAAAGGAGATACTATCACAGAGGCGTGGTTTTGTTTTGCTTTGTTTTTTTTTTCATAAAAACAAAACATTTTCTTAGCTCTTCCAGATATTTTTTGAATTGCATTCCTTACTGCTCCCTAATAGCCTATCCTGCTCAGGGATCACAAACAAACCAGACAGACCATGGCTCCCAAAACCCAGATTAATGCTTTAATCAAACACTGAAAGCATGCCCAGCCCCACACCAGCACTAGGAGAAGCAAGTGGCAGCGGCTGGTGCCTGAAACAGGGAGAAAGGGTAAGTTCCATGGAAAGTGAAAGGTGAGGCAGCTTTCCAACGCTGGCTCCCTCTGCTTGCCAAAATAGCAATGCCCTGCCCATGCCTCACTCCAACTTCTGTGGAAGATGCGCTTGCTTCCCAGGAGAGTTTACTCTCGCAATGCAGATGTGCTTCACTGAGGCAATCGCATTATGTTGCGTAATACAACCCGGAATTAAACAGTATATGCTATTTGGTGCATTTTTAAAATGTAAACCAGAAGTTACTGAGGAGCTCAGTGATGCTGCCAAGAATGTTAACGCTATGATTTTAGCGGGGAAGAATATATCATATCCTCCCTCCTCCCACAGCTTACTCGAGTCATAATTTTGCTAAATCCTTTTGTACTTGTCAGTAACAAACAAAGTCACACATGTGTCAGTTTGATCTTCGGTGACTGTGGGTATCATCACCTCAGGACCTAATGCAGCCGTGCCAGCAGCAGCCACAGGGCAGCTCTGGGAAGAACCTGGCAGAGGTGAGGTGCACAGAGTTGAACCATTCACCCCATGTCCTACGGAACTGGGGTGTAAAGAAGGAAGGAAAAAAATAAAAAAATCAGGAACCAAACCTGCAACCTTTCCCAGTCCCCTACGTGACCCAGGAGGAACAACACTGCAGATGCTGAGACATATTCTGAATACAAATATACATACATTTAGATTCTTCTTATAGTTTCCAGGAGTTGCACAATGCCATTCTTCTTTAGAGGAATACAGGTCTTTTCTAAAATATATTATGCATAACCCAGTTTTCCATAGCAGAAAACTCACCAAGGGAATACTGTTTGCTCATACCAGAAATGTATCGCAAAATTACAGTAATTTATAGCCTCATTTTCATTTACAAAAGAAATAATATCATTCTCTTCTGACAAATATCAGTACACTGAAAAAGTAATTAATAAATGCCTATAAACAGGTATCAAATAAAGCAACTATCAATCACTGCAACAAAATTTTAATTAAATCATACATTAAGTAAAAAAAGACTGAAGTAAAAACAAGCCATACAATCTGAAATCAAAATAAAAATCTGTCTATCATGCCAAAGCAGAAAAATACAATTCAGAGCACTAAAATATCACAACCTGTTAAATGACCGGTCATCTAATTGTTCTTTATAAAGCTCCAAGTACACTAAACAAAGCCAACCATAGAGATTCAGCAAAGTACTTAGCCATGTGCCAAAGTACATCTGTCTTTTAAAAACATTTTTTATGTGACAGAGCTTAAAACTCTGGAGCTGTTCATGTACACCTCTACAGCAATTTCTTTTTAAAAGACACAAAATCCTCAGAAAGCAATCTGCACTGTCCACATTTTAGTATTACAAATCAAATCAGCATTCAGCCTAAGCTGAATACATATTTCTGGAGACACATCAGAAAGAACCCCGAGGATTAGTCCTAACACAAAAGGATGAGGGAGTTGCCTGCTGTCATCCTGCCAGTTTTGCAGAACAGAAGAGTTAGCAAATGAGGCATGAAAAGACGTGAGCAAAGAAACTCATACCTGCAAAAAATGCAGCAATATCAGGTGTGCAAGAAATTACAGTAAGTAATATCAGGCCTAATCACAAGAACTGCCAACCAGCTGAAAGTCCTTTTGGCCTCAGCTGGAAATACTTAGCACCCTTAAGGCTAGTTAAACTTATAAGCCGTCCTAATTGAATGCTATAAATTAAATTTGAATATTCAGCACTTAACTTTTTAAGGCTCTGACCTTCAATCTGAACCAACAGTAAGGCACCAGCACTAGCTGAAGCTCTAGCTACATCAAGAAAATCTTCCTGTGTCCCTCCGTTTCTATCTGTTACCGTAAAGGATACAGTTCTCTCTTTTTTTAATTCCTTACAGTGATAGTGACAGCAATATCAGATATACCTATCTTACTGCTTTAGGCAAAGCCCAAAAGCTCCTGTTTTGGGCTTTGAAAATCTATTGTTAATGCAGCTGGTGGCTTTCAGAGTGCAATGACAAAGGGAGAGCATTATTCAAGTGTGTGGGTGCGTGCACACACGTGCACAGGGAAAGCGGAGAAGAAAGAGGCACACACTCTTTATTGTAATTCTCCAAACCTGAATATGGCAACAAACCACATTCAGTGCAGATGGACAGTCCTGTTACGAAAATACAAAGCTGACTCAACAGTACCATGTCCAGCAAGGTGGGCTGACAGGTTTCACATGGCAAAGGCTACCTCTGGGGGAGGGGGAAAGCTGAGGTGGGGATGAGGAGTTCCGCGCCTGCCTGGAGATACCTTAAAAGTCACTTTATCTGATACATAAGATTCAACAAACAAATAGGAAAAATAAGTTAACTGAAGAAAAAAAAAGGCTTAACTTACTGAATAAGACACCACTTTAAGAGGTTTCCTCACTTTCCCTGCTGTAAAGCACTTCTGAAAAATTCAGCCACTGAGCTACTGCTTTTCTTGACCTTTTCACTGAAAGAGAGCAGAGTAAAAACAGGAAAGAGCTAAAATGATACGCAATAAAGATGTTTCATGTTAGGAAAGTCTTTTGAGTCACCGTTGCAAATTCATTCTGTGTCAGATTTGCCAATATAATGCTTGCTACAGACTATCTATTAACAGCACCAGCAGTCACAGCAAGCGTATTGTCTCTCAGCTGTTGCAGCAACACCGTACGCACCATACAATGCAGCTGTGTAGCATTTGCATCTGTTGCTAGTTTTCCACACCCAAAAGCTCACTTCATGTCTTATGATGAATTTATAATGCCCTGAGCCCCAAGGAGATTTGCTCTTCTGATTGCCCTTTTCTTAACAATAATGCAAATAAACATGGAAATAAATCTATTGTCTGAGGAACCCTTCCACTAATTTTGTTCTTTGATGGTTTGGTTGATTTAGTATAGCTAGGAATCAAGAGTAAAGTGGATCATAGCTTAATATAGAGTGTGGTTAATCTTCCCTTTGCATAATGCTGGTACACTACGGCCCAAATACCAGAGATTTATTTGATGTGTACATGCTTTCAAGCATTAGTAAACAAGTTGCAGCCCATTATGAAAGAAGAGCAGATCCAGACAGTGTGAAGCTCTTTATGTACTAGATTGACGCTGGCAGTGCAATATACTTCCATTTGCCATGTGTACTAGCTTTATAATTTTGGAGACTATTTCACCAAGAAGTATCATTTTTTAAAATATGACTAAAAATATGGCTGAGATCACTTCCCACGTCCTGATGCACTATTGTCTGAAGCATGACAGAACTGGCAGAGAGAGGGGCACAGTCGTCTTCTTTTTCTTTCTTTATTTGATTTTATTCCTCATGACATAGCCAAAAAGAGGAAAAACATATCCTAGAGCCTCACAAATGTATAGACACATTAATTCCCATAAAAAAACAAAAAGCTTCTCTCACTTCCCATTTCTTATTCTTCCATTAAAGAATATGCTACCGAACACACAGAAGTACTCTACCAAATATCACAGAATTTTTTACTTTACTAGACCTATCAAATAAATTATCCTACATTCTGTTACTAAAACATTTTTGTTGTTGTTCATGTACTAATTAAAACGAGTTGGTCCTTTAGAAGCTGGTCGTAAGAGCAAAATATTAACTTAAATAAAAATTGTTTTTAATAATGACATTTCAAGCAACAGTACAGTGGAAGCACTCAAGTACACAGAAGTTACTTAAATGTGGCAGTGCTCCCTGGATAAGAGACCCAGTGTGAGTCTACAGTATTTTAACACACAGGCAAAGCCACCCAAGCTGTACCGTTAGGTATCAATAAGCCGTTCTCACAATACGGTGTATTTTTTCTACCTAGTAGAAGAAACATGATACCACGCTCAGATACTAGCTTTAGAGGGCAGTACCTAACTCCTTGCCCTCTCACATACATATGTGATTTTCAGCAATTCTCCCAGTGTTTACACTACACTCACTGACCCCCCCACATAGGCTACAACTGGACATCATCAGTCACTTGCCGTCTCTGGCCTAGATTTTATCCTGATCTGTGCTGAACGCTACCTCGAGATGACTCAGGAACAGTTGCCTCTGTTTTTTCACCCATAATAAATGAAGAAACCACGACAGAGGTAGAGAGAAAGTGGCGGCTGGAGGGGGAAAGACCTTTCAGGCAGCAATTCAAAAATCTCATCTACAGAGGTGTAGAAAACCTACACTCCGAGCTCTTCAGATGAAGACTCAAATCTTGGTGGCAACTATCAAATGGACATAAAAGTACATGCCTGTGAAGGAGGTGCTGTGAGAACAAACACATCAGTGACTGAGAGACGCCAGGATACCACAAAAGAGTAACACAGTAAGAAGAGAGGATGCCAGTCCCTCAGATAAGCACTTATGGCCATGTTTACTTAAACTGTTCTGCTGAGTTGTTCCCATTTCAGGCAGTAAACTTTGATTTAAGGAAGAGACTTGCAGTTCTGTCTTCATATTTTTTTTTCCTTCAAAGCATGAAAGAACTTCCTTTTTCAAAACCAAATTAACAAAGTTTACGTCCAAACCCTCCCAGTCCCAAAAATCTCAAATCTGAACTCTATTAAAAGCCGCAGTTAGTGCAGCCAAATGCTCCAACAATGTATTTAATAGCCTATAACATTTCTAATGCCCTACTGCCTGAAGTCTATGATCTGGAAAACCAGCCAAGCACACCCACCCAAGAGCAATGACTGCTACGGGGAAGACTCTCTTATCTCCCTTGGCTATGGCCCTCTGCCACCGCTGGCATGACCAGACCAGGGACTCTCCAGCTGCAGAGCGCAGGCACACAGACCACCTCTCTGGCAGGAGGAAGCCTGAAGCAAGGAGGCAAATTAAAAATGAAAGTTGTGCCAAGCATGTAAGCGTGGAGCTACTCTTTCAAACTTAAGGTCCTGCAGTTTTATGGGTGTGTTTTACTGTTTCATTTTATTGGACCCTCCTTCTCCTAGCCTGCTGTTTCCCTCATATCACTTAGGGTTCCTCCCATTTGTTTCTACTTCACATCCTTCAGGCTGGAAGATTTCTCAGATCACTTTCCCAGTTCAACTGCTAATAAACTCAATACAAAAGCTCCCTTGACGCCAGTGGGGACCAGAGCAGGCATTTGCCCCAAGCTCAGGTATGAGCATCGTGCACACCCAGCACTACTCCCTAGTCAGCCTAAAGGATGCTTGGGAAAAGCATTTTGATGCAGACTTCACATTTTCTGGTCGTGACACTGGAAAATACAGTTCATGCCGTCTCCTGACAAAAAGCCACACCGCATGTTCTTCTATATAAGGCGTACATGTAGGAAAGTAAAAATATCTTTTCTAGTAAGTTATGCAAAGCAGAAACAGCCTCCTGGTACTACTAAAGCCGACTGGAAGCTAGAATGATACTAACTACACAGTTCACCTGAACTCCAGCAAGGCTCCATGAGTCCTAGCACAAAGAACACTGCCTGAGCGAGCCCCCCGGCAGGCACCTCCCTGCCACTGCTCGTGGGCAAGGCCCACCAAAGCACCAGGGGAACACAGCTAGGAAGGGCAGGCAGCTTTCCTGCCTGCCGTGTGGGCACAACCTGCTGCTCCTCCTCTGTCGCCCTGCACCATGGCACTAATGGGCACGCGGCAGGAGCAAGGCCGTCCCCATCCCAGCGAGAATTTATTCCCATACACGGCACAACTCTGTGCTCCATCTCAGACTTTTCTAAGCATCAAACCTCCGGCTGAAGCGCATTTTCCACTCTCTTGCCAGCCTGACTGCTCAAGATTAAGCAAAGTTGCGGACAACTCTGCAGCATGTTCCACGTTATCATGCCAGTGGGTTGCTGTGGATTCGCAATGAAGCAAGAGGGGCGGCACGCTCAGATACGAACCAGGCCGAACTTTGAAGACTGGTTTCTCCTGTTTTGGGCCCATCTACCGGGGGTGCAGTAGAATTTTTAAAAAGCTGTCAGAGATAGCGCAAAAAAGGAAAAAAAGATTTGCATAATATCTAAATAATGAAATGAGGGCTTTTTCACTTCCACACTTCAGTATCTCACAAATGGCCAGGGGAGTATTATCATTTACTACAAGGTCTGACGAATGGATGGATTCCCACAAACACTGACAGTAACAGTTTACTCCCCTTCATAATGAAAACAAGCAGAAAATATTTTACTCCGAAGGATGATTTTTCCAGCAAACTCTCAAGTTCTCTGAAAACAGCCATAACCACAACACTGCTCAAAGAATGTTTGGTAACTTGATGTTGTATGAGAAACATTAATTTTTAAATAAATTCACGAAGCTACTCTACCATGTTTTCAAAGTCACCCAGTTTAATTACTTTCTTAGCTCAACAAAGAATTCTGGATATCAAAAAACTGCACGTGTATTCACGTGTAAGAGAAAGACACAGATATCAATCGACTGAAAATGTATAGGAAAGAAGCAGGCGAAATGATGTGAAAATGACAAAAAAACATAATTAATGATGTACAAAATAATCAGCACACCAAAAAGATAACTTCATGATCTCACTTCACCTGTGGAAAGGCTGAGCAGGCTTTCAATCCTTTTCCATTTCCAAGCTCCCTAAGGTATTCCTGGTAAAAGTGAAGCCGTCCACAGAGCAACTGGGCACCAGCTGACAGCCAGCTTGCTTTCCCAAACAACTGCTCTTCAAAGGCAGGCTCTCGGTCAACTGCTTCACAGACCACAGTCACTGGTCACTATTGCCACCACAGAGTACAAACTAAAAACCAATGCTGCGCTGCAAACCAATTAACCACTGTAACCAACAGCGCTTTGAACAGCATGTGCTTTCCCCGCAGTTATGCACGAGCGGTCCAGCACCGTTGTATCCATGATACCACGTTGTATCCAGTTACCCCAAAGGGGCAACGTTCCTAAGGGATGGAAAAATTTGGATTATAGACATTATGCAATATTTGGGGTGTATTTAAAGACACTCCAAGCTTAGCAATTAGTTGCCTTAATATTTTCTGGGTATCCTGAAACTTTACAGAAGGTCTGCAGGCTTGCAGGCAGCCCTCACGTGCCACATCCCTTTTTCTACCCCATGCCCCAGCTACACCACTGGCACCGGGCTCCCACAGGCACGCACTTGGGATAAACCTGATCCTGAAGCAGCAAGAAGCAGCAGAAAAACCCCTGTGAGGAGCAGCCGCTGCTCCGGGGCGGCGGGAGTGGGGAGTGCAGCGTGGTCCCACGAGCGGGGAGCGCCTCGCCGCACGCCCACACGCCCACACGCCACCGCTCCAGGAAACACAGAGGGGCTGGGGTTCAGAGAGGCAGGCAGGGCAGGGGAAGCGGCCAGCCTCGAGCACATGCCGGCGGCGGTGTTAGTCCAGGAGCCCCACAGCCAGGGGCAATCCCAGGGCCCTCCCTGACCCCAGGGGTTTCAGGAGAGGCTCGGCAGGGCCTGCCACCAGCATCTCCCCCACCTTGAAAAGAGGAAGTTCACGGAAAAGCCATGGATATTATTTGAGGGCTAACGGGCCCTCACTGCAAACACGGTGCAGCTCGCTCGAGGGTAGAGCAGGGGGCAGGAAACACCCCTGCCCCGCAGCCCCCTGGCAAGTCAAATGCCCAAAATGTGGAGGACTTGCTTAAGGTGGGGGATGGATTAATCTCTAAAGCTAGTGGGATAGCTACAGGCATAAGATACAAGTATAATGAATGCAATTCTATTTAGTGCTCTTTATCGCACAAAAATCCCACAAGTACCGGACAAAAAAACTAATCAGCCTCGCCGAAATGCAACAGCAAAGGGCAGGCAGGGGCAGATGGGAAAAATGAAAATCTGGTCGCCTGCCCCCAGGCAGGTCCCTGTCCCTCAACAGCACACAGGCAGGCGAGGCCCCAGCTTTCACCGTTTCAGGTGCAAGACCCCTAGCACTCCCATAACCCACGCCCCCAGTCTCCAAAATGTCCACCCGGGATGGACAGACACCAGTCTGCTCTCCCTGGGGTTTGAACCCCTACTCCCAAGGGTTCACATGTGCAGTAAGTAGCTCTGACCAGAGGCATAAGCAACTTTTTTTCTCCTTGGGCAACTGATACCAGGTGAAATATCTCCAGATTAAACTAAATTAGGCTGTGATTTTGCATTCACCTCTCCCTAGCTATCACTTTTTCTGAAAGGCAGGGTAATAAACTGCACTTGGGGAGGCAGGGCATTCGTATAACAGGCTTCAGTACTTCACACGTATTAATTAACAAGACAGCAATAATGTCAAAAAAATCTGGGTCACAGTCCTGACTGTAAGGTTTTAAAATCACTAGCTGGGAAACCCACTTCTCAGCTGGTTAATGATTCAGCTTTGAAAGCAAATATTTAATCATTACTTAGTAGAGGGAAGTTGTGGACAGTTACACCTCGGGGTATTTCCAGAAATGCCAGGTATTTTAAAATGCAAATTCACAAATTCTGCAGCATACATAATTTGAATATCTAGTGTACATCCTGGCCACATACCGTATTGCTAGCAAATACCACAGTGCAAACAGATTTTCCAAGACTGCATATATCCCCAGTGACACATTAGAATGCACTTTTAAAAAATAATACAAAGATAAAAGCATGTTGTATATGGCATGCTTTGGAGTAGTTACCATATGCTCTTGTCAATAATCTATGGATTAATAGGGCCCTGATGTACAATAACACATTGGCCACTCACAGCTCCATGGAAGATTATTCCATTCACCATGAAAATTAGCTGAGGATTAGGCATATGTCACAATTTTTCATTCATATTTTTAACTTGGTCAGCTCTAAGACACTACTGTTGGGGTTTAGGGGGTTTTTTATTATTCTTATTCTTTAAAGGTCTGATCCTAACTCCATTAATTTGCACTAACATCAAGGGAGCAGGTTCAGGCACTAAATCAGAAGATTAATGTTATCTTAACAATTTACTTCTGTGTCCCTAAGAGCAACTATACTAGAGCATTAAAAAAAAAAAAAAAAAATTCATTTAACCTATTATCCTACCACTGACAGTAGATGTAGCTGATACTTTGGGCAACAATTGAAGAAATACAGCATGTATAGGATGTAAAAGAAGTAATTTGTTTCAGTATGATTACTCCCACTTCGGGCTGTGTTTCTGGATAGTTCAAAATCAAGATGCTTTTCTAAATCCTGGTGTTACGAACAGGCAGTAAAATAGATTTATATAATCATCTGCAAGGGCAACCCATCTTGTAACAGCCCAAAGTCTCCTGAGTATTTTATTTTCTTGTTTTTTTATTTAGAACAGAGGTCTGGATAGTCGGGTGAATGGCTGGCCACAAAATAAAATGTCATTTACTAGTTACAACCTAACCTAAGGTGTGGGAGACTCACCTTCCACTCTGTAGCTCTAGAGGCTCCCCATACAATCGTCAGCATTTGTGCCTGGGCAAAATGACTTCAAAATAATAACAAACTGGAAGACTTCCAGGACATTTTCCCTCCACTCTGTACATGCTGTGAATTCCCTTACAAACAGCACAGCCCAGAGAGTAAGATCTCCATGTGTTACTATCTTGTCCAGGTCTCCTTAGTGAAAAAGAGATTGTCCCTAATAAATTCAACAACTCGGGCAGGCTAAAACGACACTGGCATCACCTGGGGGCCAGGAGTCTGCCCCATTTGTATATGCACAGTGGCAGCAGGGGATTTGCATTGCTAAATAACAGTGCTGTTGTTTCACCCTTTGGACAGGAATGCTGACAACTACCAGGGACCTGGGATTCCCCAACATCCCCCTGCAAAATGTACCTCAGAGGGGGTGTTTCTGTATAGGTTACCACTGCTGAGACACAAAGGCATTGCAATGGTTCTAGCAACCTGCCTGATTTCTCCTCCTACTTACAGTGGGTAACACTTGGCTAAAGGGAGCTGCTTACAGCTGACAAAGCAGAATGGTGCATCTTTGGCATAAGTATGTTGCAGCACCTACAACTATGAGCATATTAACATTTCAGAGGGAAACTGTATTTTGCTTTTGTTTTCTTGGTTGTTTTTTAAATACTTACCTATCTTTTTAAATTGTCTCATAAGCAGTTTGTGCAAAAAGAAGTATTAGACAGTGCAAAAGTATGCTAAAATTGCATTTGCATTCCAAAAAGAAAAGTTACCATTAATCACATCTGAAAATAAGAGAGTCTGAAAGTGCAAGATATATTTTTGAAGGGAAAAAGAAGTCACAAGTACCAAAACGCTTTCAGAAAGGAGGCTGACAAACTTTTCCTTCCTGTCTCCAAAAAAAGAAGACTCCTTTAACTAGTTTGCACGTAGCTAAACAGCTAGAATCAAACTGGCACAACCTACGCTGGCAATACAAAGCCAAAAATGTGCTCTATATACTCTGTGATAAGGAATTTTGGAAAGCAATGTACCTATCAGTGCTATCTCCAGCTAAGTAACTTACCAAATCATCTACATAACATAATTGCCAAAAGCTATCAAGAGATTTGTCAACAGTGGGGTACCATCCACAACAACACTGCACTACACAGAGCGACAGAACAGAAATATTCCTGTTCCTCACGTGGGCTTGGCTTTGGCTGGCCTCTTCTGTTTGCAAAGTACCATATCATTAGTGATTTTCACCAGTCTCCATCTTTATTTTGCATCCTCTTTGGGGGAAGTTTGTTACACTGTGAATGCAAAGAGGCAACGGTCCTTGGGCTCCATCATGTAGGTAGGCTGCAACTTACTGTGTTTTGTACGTGAAGTGCTGTATCCTTCTGATCTCACCACACATTTTTGTAAGAACCAGGCAAGACGTAATGAACTTACAGTAAGGGATTGTTCACATACTCATCTGCACACAGACGTGGGGAGAGCAAGCTTGCTTGTTAAAAAAAAAAAAAAAAAAAAGGAAAAGTCAGCCCTACTTTATTCTTAGAAAAGAAAGGTCTCTCCTTAATAAAGTAATCTGTAGCCAAATCTTGACGTTACAGAAGATAACTTAAAATACATCTCAGGCAAGTTACTCAAGGACAGTAAAGACTATACATCCCTATGCATCTTTTTTTGAACCCACATACACTCATATATTTGTACAAGTGAATCCAAAACACTTTGTAGCCTTGTGCTATTAACCTTTTTGAGACAGTCTTCATCAAATAGCAAATGAGGGAGGACGGAGGAAGACAAATGACAGAAAAACATCTCTCTGCCTCCAACTTTGCCTGTACAGGGATATCTGCAGAACTGGATATAAAATGTCCAGTCCTGAAAGGTAATTTTGCCCCAGTTTTCATAAGGCATTTTTTTCAACCTATCTGAAAGGCTCTAAAACTTTTCTGTCTTTATCTGATCAAAATGCTGTCCTTCCTCCTGCAGTCCTGGCATTCTTTGTGGTGAGACTGTTTCAGTATCAATATTAATATTCAAATGTCAAGTTTGTGACACTACATTTCCTGTGCTATTTAAAGCTTTCAGAACAATTATTATCCGTGAAATATTAAACAGTAAATTTTTGCTACCTGCTTACAATTTCAGCAGCCCTAGCTGTGACAGAACAGCACTTACACCAGTCACATGCGATTTTACACAGAGATGTATTGTTCAGCTTTTCTAGCAGTACTCATACATTTCCCCAAATTGGCTTTTGTTGTTTTTAGCAAAGCTACACATTTATTCTTTTTCTGGAGCACAACTGAGCCCTGAATATCAATTGAATTTATAGTATTTAGTATTTCAGACTTTTGTTTCACATATATTCCCTAACTGATAGCAACTTTAACATATAGTGAACCACTAAGCTGCTTTTTTTTTTAAATATTTATGGACTAGTAATTCTTTCCTTTATCATTTCTACTGCTCTTAAAAAAAAAAAAAAAGAATCTTTCATTTTTGCTTTTTTTTCCTGTTTCAGTACTTAGTTGAGTCTCTTTCTTTTGTAATTATCTAGACTGTGGTTATGTATCTTTGGATATAAGGGGTATTTTTATTATAACAAGTAGGTGTCTTTAAAAGCAACATACATTAGAGCTGCACAACTGAGAATGCACTGAACTGCCACTCCTTCCTACCAAGCTGCCAAAGTTTTGGAGAAGCTTTCATATAATAGTACAAACTGAAAATAATGAATGCCTATTCCTATATACAGAAAGGTGCATGTTAGATAGGTACATTTTTCTCCTTGTCAAAGAACAGATTTATGAATACACAAAAACCACGTCAAGCCTTCCATTAACAGACAACACTACAAGCTACAGATCAAAATGAAATATCCCAAATAACTCAAGGAAAGCTTTATTTTCAGTGTGTGGCTTGATCATGCCAAAAAGTAGTTCAGTATCATTGTATAGGTCAGTTATTTCCACTGTTCTCCCCTCCGAAACTGGAGGCTGACTTCAGAACGTGCATGCTTCTTTGTCTTAATTAACTTCACTCCAAATTTGAGCCAAAGGGGTCTGATCCTAACCCTCCGAAAGTCAACAGGAGGAACGCCAGTGGGAACAGGGCCTAAAACAACACGTCTACAGTAGTCAACAAGTCCGTGTTATATAAATACTTGCTAATATCTCTATACTGACTGGTCATCAACATTTCCATTATAATCCTCGTACTTGGGGACGACTGTATGTTGGATGCTATCCATACGTCTCTCCAGCCAGCTGAAAGGAATTGTTTTTGAGTGATACAAGGCACTCCCTCTCCTCCAGAGACCTGCAGACAACTAACAGAACCCTCACTTTTCACACAAATCAACAGGATCCTACCATCTTAGGCTGAAATACAGTTTACCTGCTTTGCTACAATGTGCTTTTGCAGGGTCATAAAAGGAAGCTTTGGTTTTGCTTCAGGAAATCAAGGGCTACCAGCTTTTTCATGTAGCATGTCATGATGTGAAATAATCAGGGCTAGAAATGCAACAACAAGGTTTAAACAACAGCTCATGAATAATGTGCCCTGCAATTCTTCATCATTCTGTTTACACTGCATTGAGAGTTATAAACGAAGTAATAAACAGCAAAATCCAGTCTGCCAAAATAAGGAGCCTGTCACAAACATTTTTCAAAAAATAGCAGGGGTACTACTAACATCACAACCAACATTCTTCCCGCTCCAATCAGCAAAACCATGCTTGAATTTGATCTCCTGTTGCACCCAGAAGGACAGCTATGTTTGTCTACAGAGCCACCGCACTATTATAGCCCATTATTGTGCTTGAAGTGCCTTGAGCATGACAGAAGACACAGAAAAACAAACTCCACTGGACAATATGCAATTCATACTAATGTTAATTAATTCACATTCACAACATAAGCTGAAGCTGTTCCAAAAAAACCATTATGGTATATTCTGAGAACAAGTACTAGGAGCAAAACACAAAACTTGGCTTAGTTTAACCAACCTACCAACACAACTTTATACATCTTTCTAAAATGAGCCTGAGTTGGTCTTCTCCTTCCTGCTCCTGAAGGGATGCTAGCATTAGGCCTGCCAAACTGCATGGATCAAGAATCAGCTCTAGAAGTAATTCTCCTTCTTTCTGCAGAAATCAGTTGTTAAGGGGACCAATATTAACAGTTTTTAGGGGTGATGTGGGTAAAATGTGAGTGGAACTGCTTCATGCCCTAGTTGAGAGATCTAGCTGAAGGAATGGGCATACATGTTGCCCTGAGCTTTTACAGTTAAATATGACTGGTCCTTCTCTTGCCTTTCCAGGACTCCTCCACATCTACTCATTCATCTTCAGGCCTCCCTGGACGCCTGGAAGCTGAATCACGCGACGGACAGGCGTTTACAAAATGGTCCTACCACTGCCCGCCCCTGAATTTCCAACCACTCGCCCATGTAAGATACAACCCTGCTGAGGAGAACTTGCCCTGAGACCCCAGAGTGCTCCGCTCTGCAGAAGCTGGGCCAGAAACAGCATGACAGACACCAGTAACACGGCACTAGCTAGGTGAAGTGAACCCTACATGGAGGCTCGTAGCAGGCTCTTTCTCCAAGGCCAAAGCTTCTCAGTGTTTTGTCCAAGGTACAAAAACACAGTTTATATGCTTATGTTGACAGCTTTGCTCCCAGTAGTAACCACAGTTTCTTTTGAAGTCCTGAACTGAAGTTAAGAGATGACCCAGGTCAGTACTCACACATCACAGCCTTTCTCAAACGCAAGAAGGAAAAAAAAAAAAAGCAACAAAAAGCCCAGCTACAGAGTAAATCCCACTTATACACACCACAAAAGCTCTTGTTTTCCATGCCCATCCAAGAACACAAATTGTCCAAAGACTGAATACCGGCTCTCCACAAAGGACCTCTGAGCCCATGAGAGTGTCTCAGCTCCCTGCCAGCCTGCTGGCTCCGAACAACCGGGCACTTGCACGTAACAAAACTGCCCTCAACCTGCTACAGCAACACACTTAGCATCCAGACGGTGGCTTCTTTTCACTGCACACCTATCTGTTCAACTCTCTGTAAAACACACAGGCGAAAACTTTAGTAGCACGAAGGGAAATCAGTGGCTACAACTGCAAAGCGCCGTGTTGCTAGCCAGAGACGAAGAGCGCACAATCCGATGCTGAATGACTGCCAGCAAGGAGGAGTCCCAGTTTAAGGCCTCAAAACCACTTGGAAAGCTGTTGCCTGGCTGATTACGTCCCTGCTGAAAGGGTAAGGCTTCAGACTAGTGTGTCCAGCAGATTAGACGCACGGCTCCCATGCAGAGCCAGCAGAAGCTGCAGATCTGAACCGCCACATGTACACCCTGGCGCGTACTCGTGCTGTAACGTGCCTCTGAGCTCTGCTGTTATAAAAATAATAGCAGTATCAGTGACACCGTAGTCCATGGGCAGTGACCACAATACATGCTAAAGTCCCTCTGAAATCACACAGAATCACAGAATCTTTTGGTTGGAAAAGACCTTTAAGATCATCAAGTTCAACCGTAATGAACTGGCCCGTCAGAAATTTTAAAAACCAAGTGAAGGATGTGGTAAAACTCCTGTCAAAAAAATAGTAAGGGCAGTGTCTCTCTGAAAAAAAGGGACAATTTGGCATTTGCAGTGTGTACAAGATGTCTTCATACACTTTCCTGATTCCTTGCCAGTAACTATTCAAAAAAGACCACTTAACAAGCAAACAGGTCTTCAGCACAACAAATAATAAAAAAGAGAGCAAAGCTTGTGCTATTTAAATATCATGAAACATTCTGCTAATCATGCACAGATGGAAGTACAGACGCTTCTGCCAGACGCCTTGTTCAGAAACTTTGCTCTATTTTTAATTATTTGATGCAGAGGACCAGTTTGCCGATTAAAAGGCCACCGCCTTTAAAAGGACTCCATCAATATGGAGTCTAGTCTTGGTTTTAATGGAGGACTTCAGAAGTAGTAACTCATACCTCTGAGCTCCCTGCACCAATTTTTCTAATCTTATAAGCATGTGGTTGGTTTTTTTCAGATGCTTCTCTCACCTTGGGAAACTGTCTACATACAGGAAAAGTGAAACTAACTACACTCAAGCTATTGTTAAATACAGTGAGTAAATCCATTTGGAAAATGTGTATTTTCCTCTAATATCCTTTAATTTGTATCTTTTTTGGTGTTACCCATAACAAGAAGAGGTATCAACTTTCAGATAAAAGCATTACTTTTGACAGTTTTCCTTTCAGTCAAAAGCCTAGTTTTTTGAGAAAACATATCATCTCCAAAATTATCAACCGAAACACTTATTAACTTGTTTTTTTTTTAAAATCTACTAGAACTACATTATCATTCCAATAGTCAGTTCTTGGCAAAAACACAGCGATACACAAAAAACCCCACCTCTCATTTTTTTCACGTCATACCTTCTGTGAACTTCCCTCATTCAGTGGTATGGTGCTTCATTCCTGTACTTCTCCATAGCAGTCCAGGAATTTCTCCCTCACTGAAGAGCCCCACTCAACATGCGTACCAGGTTCAATTTCTTTTCTTTTTCTAAATGAAGTGCTTTTCAAACATTCTTTTTTGGTTTAGCTTACATTTTATCTTGAAAGTTTTGCAACCTGCTACTACAGAACTTTGCCACTGGAGCAGAGTCATGGTATGAAAATGACTGGAAACCCAAGGAAAATTGCCCAAGCTGTTACTTTTGTCTCACCACTATGACATGTGAAAATCATATTACATTTTTAAAGCTTACTAACATTAACAACTTGAAGTGCTGCTATGAACGCAGTAAGGGAATTCTTTGATTAGCAGACCACGCGATATGATAATAAAGTCACAGCGACCCCATTATCTTATGAACAAATGACCCAAAGGGGTGGCTCCTGGACCATGCTCAGGTACAGAGAAAACAACTGGGGTTTTTTGTTTGGTTTTGTTTTGGTTTGGTTTTTTTGCACTCCCAGCGTGTAATATTATACGAACAAAGATATGTAGCTGATTTGTTAGAGACCAGCTGACAAGCCTGAGAAACAAGATGCCTGCTGAAGAGACACTGCAGCTGGAAGCCAGGGAAGACTGGCAGGGGCACGCGGGACTGAAAATCCAATGTTCAGCCAGGGAAATGGGCACCCACAGTGAAGCTGCAGAGAAGAATTAAAGGGTTTTTTCCCATGAGGAGAAGGGGAAGGCTGTATAGAGTGAAAGGCTTGTCCAGGCAGATCATCGGGGTTGCAAAGCTCAGAATCCAGCTATGACTAATGAGGAAGGAAGAGAGGTAGATGAAACAACATTCAAATTTGCAGTTCTGCAGAAAATTACTGAGGTATTGCAACCCTCTGAGCAGAAATGGATTTTAGACATATAGAAACACACACAAAAATCAAGCCGAAGAAAGGGCCAGCACACAATCAAAGTATCGTGCAGGTAACGAACCTGGTGAGGGAGCTGTACAAGTAGGTCAAATATGCAGCAGCGAGAACTGCTGAGCACGGGAGAATCTCAGTAGAGAAGGGGGTAAGGAGAGAAATTAATTGGCCAGCAACAAAAGAATAGAGTCTGGAAGAGGTTAAAACAGGACGGAAGGATGAAAGGGCAAAATACTGCTTGGGCTCTATAAAGAAAGGTTAATCTAATTCACCAACACATCCACCCGAAGCACAGAAAGGAAAGAAGACCAACGACACTTGACTGAGGAACAGTTTTCATTCCCTCTTTGCTCGGAGGAAAAGCCAAGCTAAAGCTCAACTGCCGCAGCACCAACCAAGCAGTGCCTGAACAGCAACGCTGACTGGCCAGCAACACCTCTGAGTCCAGGGGGCCCCGGAGACCCCAGGCCAGATCCCATGCTCTGTCACACCACATTTAGGCCCACGTGGTTCCATTTAAACCATCCAAGTAAGTGACAGAGGTGGGATCCTGACCCCTTATTCCACCGCAGCCTTTGGCTGAGCACCTCCGTGTGATGCACAACACGCACAGTTTACGTTAAACAAGATAAGGAGCATAAAAACCTGGTTGCTGCAGCACAGGCTGCGGAGTGCTACTGGTTTTCATAGAGACACTCTGGCTGAGCTGTATAAACAGCACCAAACACTGCAGCCAGCCAGCTGACAGCTCAGATGAACGCACTTCATAGCAGAGCTGCACACGTAGCAGAAGTGTGTCTTAGTTTGCATTTCTTCCATTCCATACAGCCAACGTGACATTCAACAAGTTCGATTCCTTAGGTAACGGGCGTACTTGACTGCTGCTGTTTAATGTATTTCAGATGCTTACTATAAGCCTTCTACCCACCTCAATTTTCCTTAGGGCCCTTTCTGGCTGTACTCTTAACAGATAACAACATCTGGATAGCAGTGTCATGTAACAAATGTCATACTTCCACTGAGGAATTACTTTAATCACTCAGTCACTACACACTGTATTTGTGCCGGTGAGCTGCAATGAGCTGCAATCAAAATAAACTGGCGGTGACCGATAAATGGTAGGATGTACCCATGCCGGTTTGTAGCATTCTCACAGCTGAAGACCAAGCACCAGGACCGTGTTATTCTGTCAGCTTGTGCAAGTATGGAACAAAATAGAGATTTTTTTACTCCTCCTTCGGTCCTTCCGGTACTGTAGTATCACACATCTTTTAAGTCACTATATAACATACTTGTGTGCTATCCAAACAAACAAACACAAAATGCAATTTTAAACTATAGATTATTGGTCCATAAGATCCACCATCCTCCTCTTTCCCTGTAAAACAGAACACAAACCTCAAAACACACGTTACAGAGACAGCACTGCCGTGTCACTTATCTCCCCGCAATTTAATTAATCAACTGTCAAGTTCACAAAGGAAGTCACAAGCGATTTCCAAGACTGTGTCATCAACAACAAAAATATCAGGCCAGATCACAGCAGAGATCCAAGAAAATTTAGCAAGACTGGTAAGCAGGAAACCTGAAACGCATCCCTGATTCAAAGAGGAGACAGACAAGACCTAAGCAAAGAGGTGAAGCAGCTTCTCAGTTCTGCAAACTAGGAGACACAAAGGCAAAGCGTTTGCCCAGATCCACCCATTCGTCTTTGGCTATTCCATCAGCAAGTCTTGCTCGCAGAGGAGTCATGCTAGCAGAGGCCAGGGTAGCTGGTGGGGGAAAAGGGAGAAAGAATCCAGAAGAAAGAAATACAAAATCTGGGATGTATTAGTTCTCTCATTCGTAATAAAGTAGGGGGGAAGGTACCATTTCATTTGGGTGTCAGGGAGACAACAGCAGTCGTCAACAGAGAAACGTGCACCATACGTTAATGAGTTGGTTTTTGTTTGTTTGTTTTAAACCAGATGCTCAAATTTTAAGACATTAGTATGTAATTAAAATCTTATGTTAACTGAAGAATCATGTTCACAATATTCATATGGTAGTGTTTTACTTGCATAAATATTGGTAGAAATACCAGTATCGGTGTGTCTGGGACCAAACGTTTTACTCAAAAGTTCAAACTTAATAACAAGCAACATTGCCTCCCCTTGCTGACGGAAGAAAATACCCTGGGCCAAATCTGTAGTTCTTAGGCACAATCTCTTCTGAAATCATAGGCAATGCTGCCTGAGCAGCATCTCAGTCTTGGGGGAAATGCTGCTAAGCCCAAAGAGGAAGGTGAACAGAGGGTGGTTTGGACAATTCACAGGTGGACAGACCACCTGTGAGCAGGTGGTTGAAGATCAGCCCAAATCACCATCTAGTAACTCTTTGGCTGCCTCTGTAAAACAAATACGACACTGCGGCTCGGGATGCAGGTCCCTCCACAACAGCTATAATGGTTTGTAGGAGGATCTGTCAAGGGACAACTCCTGGGTGTGTAAGCTAACCTCTCAGATCACAGGTGGGGCATTCTGCTCATGGTCATATTTCTTTTCTGATTCTTATGGAGGACTTCTGTTTTCAGCAATGCCTAAACAGCACTACCTGAGATACCTTAAGTCATTAAAAAAATTAAATAGGATAAAAAATTAATCTTAAAAAATTGAAAAAAATGGTTCAATGACCTTCTGTTGGGTTTCACCTGCTTACTTTATTATGCTCCCTACTTACTGCATTTTATAAAATGCAAAATTTTACCTGTTTTACCTTCTTGTAGCTTTGCTTTTAAAATGTGGCACATTCTGTAGGAAAAAAAAATTCAAAAAACCAAAATGGAACTTATTTTTGTATTAAAAAAAATGAAAAAATAATCACCCAAGCTACAGCAAACATACAGACAGATAGAAAGTAATTGTGTTTGTATTTGAATTCTGTACTTCAAGCCACCTTTGATCAACTTGATTAATATTCCTTTCAAAAGGTTTTATAGCTGGTGTACTTCACGAACACAATTAAAGTAGATTAATCTGTTCTGAATTATACGTTTCATAAAATTACTGTTCCTCTGATTAATTTTACAAAAAACACATGTAACTATGTACAAATGCGTTTTTCTCATTGATAAAACAAGCCTGTGACACAGCTTCCAGTACTGGCCAAGAGATATCACTGTGAATATCTAATAAATCAGCAAGCCTGATGATGCAATGTCATGTGAGCTAATACACAAAATACTACACTTCTTACTCAAATAAAAGAAAAAATAGCCCAATTCTCAGCTTATAGCACCGGCTCAGCCAAAACGCAATTCTTCAGGTATCAGTATCTGTGGGATAATGCCACCAGCTAGTCAAAGTGACTGTAGCTGATCCACAAACCTTCCTCTACTGATGTAAATAGTAAAATTTTAATCAAATTCGATAGCATGGTTTCACACGGCTGAATTTCAGAGACACTGGGTCTGACCAGGACCCATCTGACTCCTGATCTGCAAGAGAGACTCACTGTGACCTTACCAGCACTGCCATGAGCAGGCTGATGTCACTTCGCCCCATAAATCCCCTCGCCTGGTACTGTAGCCAAGCACCGCTGAACTCAGGTACCCTCTAGGAACACTGCGATGTTGTAATTAGCAGTGAGACTTGTAATGCATTCCCCAGCCAGAAACAAGGGTTGCTGTGGCCGCTAGAGTAAAAGAATGTGAAAAGGGATTGGGGAAGAATAAAAAAAGACAGGTAACAGTAGAGAAAACACAGTGATAATTTATTTAAAGTATCTCATATTAAAACAACGCAACAATCACCAGTATAAATAGATATTACAAGAAACAGTAGCTTTTTTTAAAGAATAAAATTTCCTTTAAATTGATTATTTCCGTGGAGAGGAGAAATGATACACAGAAGGTATCTCTGACACATGCTTCTCCTTCTTATGTCTAAATTATGTTAGGGTTTGTTTGGGTTTTTTGAAGAAATGATGTACTTAACATCCTGTTTGCAGTGCAACAGTGATCTAAACGCCTCTTTTATTTTTTGGCAAATGCTGCACATCACTCACGTTAAGCTTACCGTTAACTGTGAACTGTTAACATGTCTTAGTGTGGTTTCAATGTTCCTATGGCAAGGCTAAACAGCATTTAGAAAACAATGATATCCCCAGGCCCGCACTATAGTTTCTGAAGCACAGATTAACCATGGTATTCTGCTCAACAAGCTCATCACTGTTAAGTAACTCATCAGAAAATAAAGAGGGAATTATCAAATG
The DNA here is from genome assembly GCA_013401315.1 of Balaeniceps rex. Classification (NCBI taxonomy): domain Eukaryota; kingdom Metazoa; phylum Chordata; class Aves; order Pelecaniformes; family Balaenicipitidae; genus Balaeniceps; species Balaeniceps rex. Next base: position 345,572 of record VYZW01014863.1, read on the forward strand.
GGAATTGCCAAGTAATTAGTTCTCTGAAGCAGATGACATACAACTGTTAAAGGGAGGGGCTTCCCTGTTAGTCATATGTCAGAGTACAGCCTACTAATCTGTAAATAAAAATGCATTACATATGATTAGTGCTATGGGCCTTTAACCGCTAGTGGTACATGGAGAATAAACTTACAACTTCTTCTAGCACAATAATCCACCAGGATTTTTTTTTTCTCTTGCATACAGTGAATTTTCAAACCATTCTGGATCTACTTACTGTCAGACTATCTGGGGAAACCTATGAACACGGCACAGTACCAGGGAGGGGATGTGCTCAGGGGCTAAGGAAGAGGAGAAACGCTTTTACTATCATATTAATTTGAAAAATCATTCTCTACTCAGCTACTACACATGGCACTGAAAAAGAACCACACCAAAGAGAAAAGATTCACTAGCACAAAAATTCTGAGCACAGTAAAGGAGGATTAAGCCTGCTTTTTGTAATTATTCTTCTCCATTAAAGCCTAACTTTAAGTAGCTGGCCTCACAGAAACGTTAAATTTACGAAACTACAAGGGCCTTCACACGTGGGTACCTGACAAACAAAAATGTGGTAACAGTCACAACCACACTCATATACGAGCGAGAAACACTTCAACATTTGCACTCTTTATAGAGTGAAGAACGACTCAATAAATCCTCAAGTCAGGTTTTCAGATAGCAGTGATCAACTCACTTAGGGACTAAGTAACTGATCAGAAAATAAAGAAGGAATTACCAAACTTGGGGGTTGCCTCCACCGCAGCATCTCACCACGAGAAACCCTTCAGCTAACACACTCAAATCCAGACACTGCCACTCGAGCTAACTTTCAACCAAAAGCAAACCCCCGCCATCGAGGGCTAACTTTCAACCAAAAGCATACTCCTGGTATCGAGGCACGGCAAAACCCACCGGCACATCCCTGCCCAACACACACAGCCAAGGGAGAGGCCAGGAGGAGGTCACGCACAGATGCTGAGGCTTACACACAACTGCACATCACATCTAGTCATCTCACCACTTTCAGACCTCAGCACGTAGAAGTTCTCCGTCTCTCTAATGCTTACTTTAACATCCGAAAGCCCATACTTTAAAGTAACGCTAACAAGTTACAGTGCGTGGGACAGCAAGTCTCTTATTCTATTTGCAGATATACCTTTTTAAAACAGAAGTTGGAAGGCGAATCAAACCCCTCAGGTCTTGGCTTACATTGCATTATAAACACGAGCCTTGTGGGTTTTTTTACGTAGACAGATCACTATACCCAACTCCACTGACACTTTAGACCGTGTTACAAAACTTTCAATCTGTCAGACACCAGACCTTCAGTATCTGCTGAAGGAACAACAGAGCAAAAACGTGAAAGGTCAGGGCTGAGGTGAGGGGTATGGCTGAGGGGATGGCGAAGCCTCATTTCTACGATGTCAGCCTGCACTCACGTCATTTCATTTAATTGACCTTACAGTTACTCACTGACACACAAAACAAACAATTAAAAAAAAAAATTATTTCTAATTACTATCCAATTATTACTTAGTTCACATCTCCACTTCACTTGTGTTCTTAATACATTCCAAATCTCCATCGCATACCTTCTTTTAGCCCTACAGCTATTGTAGGCCTTACTAAACAGTATTAGAGGGAAGAAACAAAACCAGCTAGGATAAAAGGACACAGATATGGCAATCAAAAAGCCACCAGTGGACACACTAATGCAGAGATGGATTAGCTCTTTTTGTGTTCACTACAAAGTATTTTAAAGGACAGATTACTATCCATTTGCAGAGAGCAGTAGCCAGAAATCTGAATAAAACAGAAATTACATCTTACGTAAAAAATAAGCCATATTAGGCAGTGTACAGAGACACTTATGGAAAATTCAGAAAAAAAAAATATCTTACAAATGGGCTGTGGCTGTAAATTCAAACCAATACTACAATATGATTAATAGATATCAAGTGACTTGACAGTGGAAAAGACTAAAAAGAACTCTTTAGTTGTTAAAATGTCCAGTGTCTCATGCAAAATCCTCTCGACACAATTGTTTAGAAGAAAGCATTGAGTCATTTGCCTACATGGAAGGAGGCAGTACATGCTCTGAACAAATAACAATAACTCTAGGTTTTTTAGAGCAGGCTAAAATTAACTGAAGTCATGATTTAAAAAAAAAAAAAAAA
>VYZW01014863.1:368643-416585 GCA_013401315.1 Balaeniceps rex
ATGTGCCCAGTGTGGGAGGAGGGGGCAGAGGGGACAGAGTTTGCAAGTACCGTATAGCAGTGGTTGCTGTCCCAAAGATACTTCTGAGAGCCTGGAGGTACTGTTACAAAATGCATATACTTTGCAGGGTCCTGCGCAGAGTTTATCAGCTGTACAGAAATTCCTGCATAGTTTATGATCTGGGCAAGCATCCCAGCTCCAGTGTTGTCTCTCGCTAGGGTCTCTTCAGAGTATCAGAGGTTCCCAGGAATGCTCCCAGAAGCTTTTAGCTCAGTGCGAGTCACTGCCAAGTTGAGTAGCTCCTCCGAGTCCCTTGTAGCAATCATCCTGAAAACTGCAGAAGAGGTGCTTGCAGGCTCTGTAAGAGTCTCTANTCTGTAAGATTCTCTAAAAGGCTCAACTTGTACAGGAGTCATGGTCGGGCCTCCAAAAACATTTATCTGAACCAAGACACATTTATCTCAACCTTGCACACATTTAAGGTCTCTCCAATGAGATCACAAAAATCTGCGTGATGTAGCTTGAAATGAAAGCCTTCTCATGAAAGTTATTCCTTTGGTGATTTCCTAAAATCTTTTTGTATATTCTAATAAACCCCCAGATCACTAAATGAAGATCAACGCCCCTTTCCTCTTCGAACTAGATACTCAAATCAGTTATATGAGGCCAAGTTTCCGCCCTAGGCAGTTTACAACATAGGCACACAGGTTATGTTGTCTGCAGTAAATGATGCAGTCAAATACTCCCATCATTTGATATATCTCAGAAGAGTTATCTCCTGAGCAAAGACTGCATTTTTGAGACCAGCTGATTTTTCAGAAATAGCAAACGATCAGTGGGGCGAAAAGGTAGATTTCTCCAAAGGTGAAATAACAATGTTTTCTTATTTTAACCTACCAAAATTATCATTTCCTGAAAACAAAATGAAAGAAGAAATTCCAACAACCACCAAGCCCCTTTTACTCAACTTCTGAAGAACTGTAACCTGATATTCCCTACCTACTGTGCTTTCTAAGGATTTACCTATCTTCTTATATGTTAGCATTTTTAATGCTTCTTACTAGCCAAAATGTTCATTGGGTTTCTTAAGTTCTGGTATGTTGCTTCCACTGAATCTGCTACTCTTGTAGTAGCACTTNGTTGCTTAAGTTCTTGTATGTTGCTTCCACTGAATCTGCTACTCTTGTAGTAGCACTTTCCCTTAATAGCATGTTGAATTAATGTCATTTACAGTCACCAGTTCCTAGATTCCTTAGAGTGCTCAAATCTTCAGTGAACAGAAGGATAAGCTAGGAGCATTTACCAGCTTGAAATCTCTGCTATCTGGACAACAGACCAAAAATTGTATTTTACTTATTTCAGGACTTCAGACTCTGAATATCTGCCTCTATAATTAAAATCTGGATTGTTAAAATATACTGAAAATACATTTACCATGAAAATGTTTCACCTATTAATTATCCCACTTCAAAGTCTTCAACTCTGTGGTGTTACTATTTTGTTTTGATGTTTATTCCTGTTAAGCTAACCCCAAAGAATTTCACTCTCACCCATCATGGTTATTAAGCTGTAGTTTGCCGGCATTGTAAGTATTGGTGATATACAACCCTCTTCTGCTCTTCCTAGCTTTTTCTTGTACATGTTGATTAATAGCCCTTCTGTGTTGATATTCCTGTTAGGAGAATTAGCTCACTCTCATCGGGAATGCCCACCAGATAATCATCTCCATCACTTGGTAACGCTGCTCTCTGTCTGTTGTGTAACTCTTGTATAGGGACACTTAGTATGTAAAGGCTCTCCTTAATCTTCATCTTTTGTTTCAAGGATAAAACAAAACAAAACAATAACAAAACCTCCTTTATTTTGCATGCTGAGAGCACATGCCATTAATATTAATTAATTTATTTCTTTAAAGTTGGTAAAAGAATTTGCTCTTAGGCTGGGAATGTGGCTGCCAAGTTTCCTGCCTGCAATTTGTTACGGCTCAGTAGTAAACTCCTGAAAATAGGAATTTGAAATGGAAATAGTGACAGGCCTTTTAACTATGCTATAATAAGCAGGGTGTTTTATCCTGCATACTGTATGTCGTTACACAATGGCAGCCTATCATAATGTGCTCGGAAAACAAACAGGGTCTCTTTAGATCGCTCTCCTGGCTAAAACCGGGCAGACAGAGGAAGTAAAATGGGCCGAAAAGACAAAAGACTAGAAGGTCAAGAACACCACACCCAGACCTAAGCCCTTCTGTTACGCAGCGGAGCACAGGGATCTTAGAGAACTTGCGCTTGAATAATTTGACTTTGATCAGCTTGCCATAAAAAAAGAGGTGTAGTCTGCTACATTGCTAAAGGGGGTAAAGAAGGAGACTTTCCCTTCAGTCTTAAGCTGCAAATTAATGTACCCAGACTTGCCTCGTTATGCAGAACAAAGCTCCAAAAAGTATCTATTTCTTGCAAATGTTTCTTATCTGTCTATAATAGTACATTCCATGTAATTCTGCATATATAAAACACATAAACATTAAAGCTGGTTTGCGTACTAGCTTTCAAGCGTCAGTTGAAAAATGTAATTTTTCAGAGTTGCTGAACATCCTAACAAGCCAGCTGAGTTTCTCCAGATCTACACTTGTGCAAATGACAGCAGTACTACATCTTTGTGAAAATAAAATACTACTATTGTTTTTTACAAGGTATTTGGCAACAAGGAAAATAACTGAATCATATGTACAAAACAGAGTCTCTGGGACTTGAACCGAGCACTTATGGTTTGTAGCACACATGCTTAAATGCCATATATTGAACTGCTATATCATGTCTATTTTTACTAATTGAGTTTACTTACTCGTGTTTGGGCACCGTACCAGCACTCAGCAAGTCCAGGAGATTAATGTAAAAGCCTCTCTCCATTTAGAAAGTATAGGTACTCTAGATTTACAGCTGCTTATTTTGAGGGTGGCTGACTGCTGATCCTGATGTCTTTGAGTAATAGATGGTTTTGTGAGCTGCACTGATAATGAAAATGATATAACTTGCCTCTTAACGTTAAAATAAAGCAGAGAGGCAGAACAGAAGAAAGAGCAATGTATTCACCTTCTACAAATAGCATACCTGAGTACGTGGAGGGGCGGGGGAAGCCCAGGCAAAACTGAAGGCTTTCAGTAGTCTTGGAAATTCACATGAGGAAAAACTTGCATAAAATAACCCAGCCTGATCTGAACTGTGAAAGCATTGGCCCCTGTAATGTTAGAACTTATAGCTTTAATCTTCTTAAGAGCTGCACGGCTCTTCTCACATGCAGGGAAAACAGATTTGATGTTTCTGAGATTAAAACAACTGAGCTGAACTTTGCTTGTTATTGGCCAGAAGCATCTGGAAACCTAATAAAGCATTCCATTAAAATCTTGGCATTTTAGTAACACAAAAGAAATAGGCTTCTCAAAATGTGAGTCCAAGGCAAAAGGACACTTTTGGAGGGGGGGAAGATTCTGGAATTTGGATTTTAACAAAGTTTGCAATGACTTAAAAATAGATCAAAGGAAACGCGAGGTCAAATGGAACAATAAATGCTTGATGTAACTAGCAATGTGCAATTCTTTGTTATTTAAACTTTATTACATTTGAAGTCATTTTTTCTTGTTCTTTTAAACCTCATACTTTTGTGAGTCTGTGAGTAGCTGGAAAAAGTACAACACTCATCACTGACTAGCTTTGTGGTCTCTAACAGGTAACATAAGGCCTGATTTCTTAAAATTATAAGCATCCACAATCACAGCTGACATCAACGTGAGCTACTAGTATTCTGACTTTAGATGATCAGCTTTACTCAGAAAAAGAAAACCTCCATTAAGGCTGGCTAGGCTACAATTTTAGCTGCCCAGGAAGCCCACGCTGAACACAGTTATGCACCTATAGTCAGTATATGATTTGATCTATGAGGACACAACTAATTTTTCTGTAGAAAGAGGCATAATACTCGTAGTGATGGTATGATCTATGAGTTCAAAGCTGTAGCACAACTGAACAAGGCTGCTGGTCTTGCCAGTAGTGGTAAAACCTTGTACAGTACCTTTTGGGCAAATGAGACAAGAGCTACCTGGTGACAGCTGCACTGTTGAGAGCCCTTGCTTGCCTTCTCCACCAAGGTACAGTGAAAAGAAGCCTCATAAACTACTGCTCTTACTGTGGTCTGCAAGTAAACAAACAAACAAACAGAAATAAAGACTTATAATCAACCATAAAAGAAGTAAAGCTTCATAACCAACCCTAAATATGACAGATCTCTTGCTAGGGTTCATTGAAGGGGTTTGGGGTTTTGTTACAAGGTAAAGAACATTAATTCCAGTGTGCTTTGAAATGGCTTGGTCCTGTTTGTACTGGCATGAAAGCTATGCTAGAGTTTGCCTGCACATAGTTATATCTAATTCAGACCTTCTAATTACAATCTACTTACAAGTTGCCCTGTAGAAGCAGAAAGTACATAGGCTATCTTCTGGAAAGCTTGTGGTTAAAACCCTGGGATGTCTGTAGTGATAATCATGTAACAGTTGAATGCCTACAAACAAATTTTAGCCTGGATTTTACCCGGAGAACCAGAGTGTTGAATCTGGATCGCACGGCTGGTGTGAATGAGTCCTACATACGTAACACAAGCTCATCCCACCGTAGATGACCCCAGAGAGTTCGCTTATGCAATTCCATTTTCTGGCCTTTCAAAAGAAATTCACCTTTACATGGTTGAACATTGCAGGGTGCTCATAAACTGGCTGCTAGCGTGCCTGTGTGCTTTATTTTTTGTGGCGCTAACATACGAAGAGCTATCTACTGTAACAGATGCTCTTTGACAGTGCAAAATAATAGCACTCAGGCTTAAACTGTAAATTATAAACAATCCCTCTCTAACTACAAAATGGATACACAGAATGGGGAGCCTTGTCAACTAAGATATTAGTAAATCAAGTTGAGGAAGACAAATTATTCGCTAAAGTAACTAAAATTTTATTCAGTTAACACTACTGTCATTAGAGTTCTCTGGTTCTTTGCCATAATTAGTAGATACGAAAGAGAGTAATTACATGCAACACACAGTAAAATCAGTTACGTGATTCTTTGCTATGTAAGAGCAATGTTAAGTGTTTCTATGCTTCCATTTTATTAATTTCTATTGGTAGAAAAGATGCTATATAAATACTTACTACTGGTAAGACACCTGGCCACATCAAGACGGCCCTTTCCCAAGGGATTTCATAATTATGTTTTCCCCACCAAACCACAGACAGGGCCATGAATTAAAAGTGACCTTGTTGGCTCACTGGTGCAGCTGCCATGTATTTGATTCCATACTTACTAGTACTAATACCAAGGAGGGGAGTTACAACATAAGCTGAAAATGAGTTCAAGCATAGCTTTCTGCACAGAATGCCCCTGGTAACCTGGCTGCAAAAAGCATTCAACACACAAAGATGAATTTTTTTTAACCTTTAAAGAAAATGCATTCCTCCTGTCCTCCCTATCTCTTCATGAAATCCCGACGCAAAGTTCTCCCAAAGGATGTGCTGTGGGCAAACACCGTAAATTACAAGGTCTGTAGCCACACCTGGAGCACTCCTGACATCTCAAATCTAAGACTTCTTCAGAAAGGACATCGAGGACTTGGGGGGAGCATGGGCAAAGGGATGTACACTGCGTTATGTGACACGCTGGTTCCTGCCCCATAGTGGCACCCTCTCAGGCTCTCAGGGATTCCCGAACATCACGGTGGGGATGGTGAGGACAAAGATGGCCTTACCAAATACATGCAACTGCCCATGCAGCTGCATGAGGGATAAAATGAGTTAGCAGCTCATCGTTTTCTTCAGCATGCACTGGGAGACATTTCTGTGTCACTCAGTTCAGGATCAGGCTTGCAAGGCCCGATTCTCATGGCTTTTGAAGAAACAGGTATGCTCAAGAAAAGACTCTGGCAGCTGTCTGCAGGCAGGATTTAATACCCTTGCATTTCACGGGGACTCTCAAACTCCTCTGCATGACAAACGCAGCAAGGTTTTACCTCATGCATTTGCACTGCCAGCATCTCCTACAGTACCTGGCGCTAGATCCCAAATGCCAGTGCTAAACAAAGGTACACACGGGTAAAGCTGCCCTATCTAGGTCTTGACTGCATGCGTTAAGGAAGCAGGACGAACAGAATGGCTCTCCTCTGGGAGCCGAATTTACCTTCTTTCTCCTTCCCAGATTACGTAGTGAAGCAGGCACCAACCCCATCAGTTTTGCCAATGCTAGTTTAGGGCATGCCCAGAGGCATAGTTTGGGTGCTCAAAGAACTTCACAGCATTGAAAGGCTTAGCTCAGGAAATGCAGAGGGTCAGGGCCTGCCCTCCAGAGCCTGACAAAAGGGTGTATGCATACACTGAGGAAGGAGGCTCCCTCTGTTGCATAGAGCTGGCTCCGTGGCTCTTTCCCATTCCCCTAGAGATCCAGGGTGTTTGTGTGCAAGTTATGAGGAAACCAGCAGACCAGTTAGCACGCAAAGGGACCTGGCGGTCTCAGTCAAGATTGCTTTAGGTAATGTAGCAAAAGGACCACTTTCCCTGGCCCTGGCCCCCCGGACCACAAGACCTGGGATCCAACCCAGCCGCAGGTCAGGTGGTGGGAAGGCCCCTCAGTCCCCACTCATTACAGCTGACAAGTGAAATGAATCCACTAGCCTTGTTCTAATGCACATGGCAAAATCACCGTGCAAATCTGCCACGACGGGCAGCTTGTGCCCATGCTGCAAGCTAAACCCAAAACAGCGGAAGGGTCATAAAATAAGGATTAAAGTTCAACAAGGAAGCTGATAATGAAGAAGCCTGCCCAGACTATGCTCTATTCTAGCCAGCGTTACATTATCTTCTAATTTTAGAACAGCTGAAAATTTTTCCCAGACCAGAAGTTGACAAGAGGCTGAGCAATGCCAATGTCATTAAATCCTTGTTTTCAGGCGCAGTGTTGTCTCCACACTGCAAGAAGTTGTTTCAGCATGTGAAATTTTACAGGAAGGCACACACTGTCGGTGGATGCCCATACAGGGAGCTACGTAATATGTTGAAACCATCTGGCATTTTGCGGTTTTGCCGTATCAGTCAGACGCACTGTCTGGAAACACAGGGCTCAAACCCAGAGTCCTTGATTCAGGTCAGATACCTGCAGATGCCTGTGGATGTTTGGCCGGACTGAGAGCTGCAGAATAAAGCACTGGATTAGGCGGCTGAAGTTTATGATTGATTTCAAGGCCAGCCGAGCTAGAAGCCTATTAATGCTTAGGAAGTTTTAGTAAATGTAATTATTATGGCATGTTTGATATAGTACACGGTCTTCCTGAAATGCTCCAAAATATCATTTTAAAGACTTGTTCTGTTGCTGTTATGCTTTGTACCTTCTGACTAAGGAATAGGCCAGATGATGTGAATCCCGATGTGAAGCTTACTGAAAACTACCACTAAAATTAATAGAGCGTAGTTACAGAAGAGTATTTTGCATAGAATTACCTTCTCTGGAGTGTGAACAATGCTGCTGAAAGCAGGCTCTGGGTTACATTATTTCTGTGATCCAAATTTTTTTAACCAGCTGATGTCACTAGGGAGATTTGAAGTCTTTATAATTACCACTCAAGGCCTAGAGGAAGAGGGGGGGAGACAATGAAATTATGTTTCATATGTTGATTCAGAGAGTAACCTGCAGTGGCCTGTTAACTTGTTTCGTCTATCAGGAAAAGCAAATTAATTCTGTATCCAGTTGGTTTTATGAGTGGCAGCTCAATTTGCTTTCCCAGTTAAGCAGGGAAGAAAGTGGCCTTTTGTCACAAACAATTGCTTCCTGCAATGCTGCAGAATAAGATGTAAAATAGGCAGAGAGCTTTGGATACAGCTTCCAACGTCCTACTAAGAAGTAAAATTTCTTTCTTTCATCTTCCCTCAGAGAAGGAATTCAGGTTATGCTCTGCACTAAATTAAAGTGTTCTGCTCAGTTATGTGCATGTACAGCTTTGAAAACTGTTCCTGCTTCTAGGTCAAGGGCTCTCCCTGTGGCCAGGTGCCAGCTTTATCCCTGGACTCCCATAATCCCTTGAAATAAATCAACTTTCCATTGAAATCCTCTGCCAGTTCCACTTCAGACTAAAATGTGCTGTCTGTAGCATGATGCTCTTTTATACTTTTGTGGAAACAAAAAAAAGAAGAGAAACAATGTGGTCATTGTATACTGGATACAGTTCGACGTAACCCATGTTGTGTATATTAAAGGCTATCTTTGTATGTTGCACTAACCCCAGATTTCAGCGTTTATTATTAGAACTAAGAAAAATACCTTCAACCGAAGGAATAATTCAACTGGTTGAAAAGGATTCCAGCTTGTGTACGTGCGTGTGCGTGCGTGCATGTGTGTGCGTGTGTCTTCCATTACGACTGCTCACATGGACTGAAGCGTGTGGAAGCATTATACTACTTCCCAGCCTGGGCAGATGAAGCCCTCAAAGATTTTTTTTTTTTTTTCTCTTTCCTCTTCCCCCCCCTGCCCCCCAATATCAATTTTCTTCTCTGTGTGTTATAAATGAATCTGAATACATTCACATGTTCCTGTAGAAGACTAAAAGCTGTCACTTCATTTCGGGGAACCAGGCGGCTTTAAACTCAGCTGCAAGAAAGCCCAGATGCTACTACATCTCCGGGGGAAACTTATCTATTCAGAAAGGGGGAAACTTCTGAACAATAACAACAAAATATAGCTTAAGGATGCTGCTGCCGTTCTCCTGCCGGTGCTGAGGTCAGTACTTTGGAGAGTGGGTGCCAGTCAGAAACCGCAGCATTCTCCTCAGAAGACTGACATTTCTGAAAAGCTCTGCTTCTCCCCAGATCTCAGTAACTTTAAATGGTCTGCCAGTTAAATCAGAACAGCCTGGTATAAAGCCTCCAATTTTCTGACAACCTTTATATTCTCTTGGCTCCTACAAGGCCCTAAAGCTGACTGTGTATAATCCTGAACTGAATGTAAAATAAATATGAAAACCTGTCATGATTTTACAGTTTTCCAAAGGATATTTCACTAAATAAAAAGAGCTGTATTTTTGGCACACAAACGCTCCATATAAAAACCGCAGTTAGTTCTTTAAAATAAAGTTACACAACGCGGTGCCAGACTCTGCCCTCCAAAGTTTCCCCCCGAGTGCTGGGGAGCAGCTGGCTACACCCCCATGAGCCAGCCGGCCCCGAAGGCCCCGTGCTCCTTTTCCCCGCGCAACTGCTGTGCGAATCGGAGCGATGACACCGGCCTGAGCCAGCCCAGCCCCTGAAGGTCCCTCCAGCACAGGAGCCGGGGTGAAGTACCCGGGTCTCACCCAAGCTGGGACACAGCCCATGGTGGCCAGCTAAATCCAGCATTGGCAATTGCTTCCATGCTTGCGGTGCAGATACAGGCTGAGCAAATCGTGGCCCAGAGCTCACCCAGCCTTCATGTCCTTGAAATCTGCTGCCTAAGAAAATAACAATTGTTTGCGGAAACCTCTTCCGCTAAGCCTGTGTTATTTAGCTATCTACGTGAACTGTGTGCCATGGTGTGGGCTATAAGCTGAAGTGTCCACAGGACTAGAGCATGGAAATGAGTTTAAATCACTGACAAACTAGTGCCGATTTCAGGCTCCACCGGCTTTTCAGACCTCAAAAAGATCTGCAGGTCCCGAGCACAGCTACAAGGCCAGACAGAGACACGTTGGTCTAGCAAAGTAGGACGCAAACACAGCAACCTGGACAACAGACACAAGGTGCATTTCGACCAAGGCCACGACCAGACTTAATGAAGTATCTATTTGCCACCCAGCAGGAAATCTACAAGACCAGTCCTGCAAGTCTTGGGGTCCCTCACAGTTAAAATCACTACAAGTTTTGTTTGCACTGTACTGTTTGGATGGTCGGGAAGAAGGAAATGGAGGCAAGGCAAGGAAATTCAAGAAGGGAGAATCTGCGTTGTCACAACGTTTGCAGGTTTGTCTACAGAGATCTTCCATCCAAGGCATCTTGCAAGTTTTTAATGTTACACACCTGCTTTTCTTATATTCTCTCCTCCTGGAACAGGGTACAGGCAATTGCGCTGAATATAAAAACCACAGTAAACCATACAACTAGGGCTTGAATTTTAAATCAGACTGAGTGAAACTATCTGGTTTTCCCCTAGAAGCCCTCAGTGGACAGTTTCTTCAGTTAGATTCACCACCTTCAGGCCTTCCCTTTAAGTGAGGAGTGCAGCTGAACCCAAAAATTCAAAGCAAAACTCAGCTGAAACGATTATGTTTCATCTGGTTACATGTCAAAACCTCAAACCTCATGTACACAGGGCTGAAATTATAAACCCATCAGGCTCAACCCCAGAGGTGGACCCAGGTTTGCCCAGGGAGCCCGTGAATCTTTTAGAGAAGCTGATCTGAGTTTCAAGTTCATAATGAATCGCAATCCCAAAGTGGCCGGGGGACTTTTCCAAGATTAAACAGTGAGTTAGAAGGGGAGCGAAGAAGAGAACCGCAGCGCCTGGCCACTTCACACACTTTGCTACCAACAGAGATAGAAACTTACTCTGCTTGAACTTCACTCTCTATAGCCTTCGCCAAACCGCTCAAAATAACCACTTTTTTTCCTGTTAATTGTTTTAATAAGTCACATGGCAATGAATGACTAAAAACTACATCATCCCTCTAAGGATTCAGCTGTGGAAAAAGCATCCATTTAGCTGCAGGGTAGTTATTACTGCATAGCTTTGATTTTGCTACACAACGCACACCCTGTTTATTGAAATGCTTACATGCTGCTCCGGGTGAAATCATCATCACTTACAGGTATACTCTGAAGCTAAAGGAATGAGCTCAGATCCACTTATCTAGACCCCAGGTGAGCCCTGTCCACTTATCTGGATCTCCACAACACTCTCAGATGTCGGTTAGTGCCCCTTTGGACATTTTTTAACACTACCCAAATCTCTGCATCTAAAACATGAAAATAAAATTTCAAGGTGAGAAAACACAATTGCAGTTCGAATACCTGCCCCGCCTGGTAACCCTGCTGACTGCCATGGCACAAGGCTCACTGGAGAGCACGGGAGGTGATTTCAAGTTCATGGCATAACATAATGTAGTCCCTTTTGAATCTAGACCATCATGCAACGGTCATTTATTTGCCTGTTTCGTATCAATACTACCAAAGCTTTAATCTCTAAGACTTTTGGCAATACAGCAAGCAACTGTTCCAGGATCTAGGCTTAATGCTGAAATACCATCAGGGCTGAGGATTGCTACATATTGCTTTCTAATAGTCCCTGCTGTTTGACACCTGGAATGGCATTAAGGAGCTCTGGCACTGTATCCAGAGTTCTCTACCAATAATTGAAAGTGCTTCTACATGACGGGAAGAAGAGGAGGGGGATCAGCATTCAAGCACTGAGTCTATTTCAGGTATTGAAAATATTTTTGTGGGGTGAAGGGTCAGCATTTGAAAAGTAAGGTATGGCTTATATATACGCAGTAAAAAAGTGAGATTCTGATGCATACCTTTTTCCCATTCAGGTTAATTAGGAGTTTTCTGTACTCCCAGCTAGTTTTGCTTGCAGGCAAATTTCTTTCGAGCTCAGCAGCCAGGACTGTATCTAGGGCTAAGCTTTCCCACCATATCACTCCAATATTAGAAGAATTTTTCTGGCTTCCTGTTAAACCATGCACTGATTACAAAATTCTTTTGCTTATTTAGGGCCAGATTCAATAAAAATTCTGTCCAGCTTCCGCATCATGGAAGGCCACAAAAGCCCTGAAATATTTTGGTTTTGAAGCCTGTGTGGGCTTCTATGGCTTGGATGCTGGGTAACTATTCCAGTGAATGTGGTCCTCATAAAGCTTCTCGAGGTCCTGCTCCATATGGACATAGTGATTTCTCTTTATTCTCTCCAGTGTGGATTACAATCCACTTCAGAGAATCTCTGATTTATGCCTCTAGCTACAAGCTAAATCCTAGAGGAATAGGTCCTTTTCATATCAGGTCACATCCTCTGCAGAACACTGACAGAGAAATTATTGTTTCTCAAAAGAAAGTGCCGCTTACAAAAATCTGGTATGTTTTGCATGGAAGGGCTTTATATGAATATAAGCGAATGGTAAAATAAAAAAGGAAATTCAATAAACTACTCATTATCTATATTCATATGACTAAGCTACACATAGAACGTAGCTTTTATCCTCCATAAAAAATGTACAGATGTTCTATAGAAAACTGTATGAACAAACTTTAACCTCACGACTGCTATTATTTTGTAATAAAAGGCTTACAGCATAATGTGAGCTTTTTTTAGAATGTAAGTTCCATGTGAGTAGTGTGTTGTTAACTTAATATTAATGCAATGCACCAGGAAGAAGTCTGCACAGAATCTCAAAGAGAGAATCACAGTGCTGCAGACAGGAGATTTGTGGCATGGATTTTATTTGTTCCAGCACTCAGCACAAAATTCATTGACCAGGATTCCCCTTGCCACAGGGCAGTGGATTCATCTACAGGCGTTTTCACATGCCTTGGCATGAGGATTTTGCTGCAGCATTCCCGCTACTGTTCCTGGGAAGCATGTGGTTAAGTCACCTTGCACTGCACTGAAAATTTACCTCTCACTGTCAAGTGCATATGAATGAGCTTCTTTTTTGGGAACAGCAAAAGAAAAAAAGAATCCACTGAATAAACTTTTGCATATCTTTTGCTGAACCATCCTTCAGGTAGCAGGTGCGAATGCTTTCACCAAACTTGCAGATTGCAAATGCGGTGCCTGCTTTGCTTGCACCACGAATGAATTAAAGTGGGGGAGAAGAACAGAAATCCAGTTTCATCCATACAGTCTCCCTTTCCCAGTGCCTGAGCCCTCTCCTCTGCAGTGTCTGCCATTCAGAATATCTATCCCCTGTTTCTCCAAGGAGTCAGTTCACTGTCTCATCTCCAAATGCATTGGTGAAGTAATTTATGACTCCCGTTATTATAATCACTTAGCAGCTCCCAAGCATGTAAAAATAGCAACAATAATCTCTCCCACTTTTCCTTCCTTAGCACCCCATAGGAGAAAGAGCTCAATTAATCCTGTAGGGGTTACACATGCACTTGTGTGTTTCTATAACTTACAGAGGAAGTTTGACGTTCTCTGAAAGCAATGATGTCTACAGACATCTTATTCATTGCAGAAATACATTTCCTCAGTCTAGGTACAGCTTCTGGGAAAGTCCTGTGTCCAGAAGCTTCCTTCTCTGGCTTGACAGTTTCATTGCTTCTGTGAAATGCACTTACGTGCGATCATGATCGTAAAGGAAGGCCCCATCTCAGAAACAGTGAAGGCCATTTCCTTGGAAGCCTTCCAGGATCAAATTTGAAAACATACCCAGGACTCCATGCAATGAAGCAGAATTTCCATGCGCAGCAGAGAGAAGAAAATGGGGAGACATTTATGAAAAACAGGCCTATAGCAGTGTGCGCGTGGTAAACTGACAGACTGCTCCCATTTGTTCCAGTTGTCTGAGCATGTGATTTCAAATGCAGTTATCATTTTATGTGGACCACCGTGGCTGCCCTGCACCCAACAGAGTGAGGACAACAGTCTGGTCCCTGTGAAATGGAGATGGAGCTTTCCTATTTCTGTGCATATATTCTGTGGGCAAGTACTAAAGCCCAAAAATTCACAGAGGTGCAACAAACGTCAAAGGCCCTCAGCATGTGGAATAGTTATGGAAGGAAGAATTTCAAAGTACTCCTCTGCTTCTACAGTCATCACCTAGGTCTAAACTGCTAGGAAAAATTATATTAGTTTCTCTAAAGGTATAATATATAATCCATTTTAGTTAAACTGGTGTCAAAGACAGAGTGGACATTTTCATATTTCAGTGTTAAACCATGTCTGTTTTGGTTTAAGCTTAAATCTATTTAGGAGCTGATTTGGTATTTGCAAATAAGATGGTCTTAAGCTAGCACAGTCAATTTCGTTTATATGTGATTTTAAGTAACATTGATGCAGCTATTTAATAAAACTGAGATCTTAGACTTGTCCGGTTCAATTCTGGCCACTTGCTCTGCAGTGCAATGCCAACTTCAGGTAGTCACTAAGATAATTAGGGGAAGGCAGTAATTATGCTTGCAATAAGGAATATGAAAACCTAGATAGCATCTACAGAAAAGCAGGCACTTCAGCTCACCATGTCATCTCCCCAGCTCTCCAGTGGTTTCACATGTGTATGGAAGAAGCCTTGTCAGCTTCCAGGGATGAGGAGTTTGGACACAGGAAAACAACTGCTGCTTGTGACTCCTCTGGCTCCGCCTTAGGAGAAGGAACAGAATGATTTCATGGAGCTTCCACTGATTCTCCACACAGGTTAGTAGCATTTGATGATCAACAGTAACAAATATAGAGAGTGATCCAACAAATAATTACACACTACCATTTTTCAGTGGCCAAAGTTACAAGGACAGTCTCAGTACCCTGCGCTACCCTGAAACCTCAGTGACAGGGATCAAGTTACTGGCTGCCTCACAGCTGATGTTAGAGATTAATTTTTGTCAACCTGATTAGCAGAGGACAGTTAAGGTTTGGGTGGTAGCTTGTAGGATCTCGCTCTTTGAAAGACAGATCCATGAATGAATCTTACCAGACCACACATTAGCTGTGATGGAAGATTCAAATCAACAGGGGAGATCATAACCTCCATTTAATTCTGCCCAAAATACCCTGTTTCCATACCCATTTGCTCAAACCCGGAAAGACGGTGTTGCATTTCTTCTCCTGATTTAGCTTGAGCGCCTGGGATGTTTCGGCAGAGGCTATGAAATAAGATACCTCATACAAGAGATGTGACAAGGTGAGTAGTGTCAACTGAGGTTTATAAAGCAACATGAGGCTCCTTCTGTAACGTCAGCAGGCATCTGGCAGTGGCAAAGTATGTTGCAGTACTTTGCATCCACGTCTGTGTCAGGCAACATTTCTGCCACTGGTAGTCACGGGCTGTCTTTCAGTTCCTCTGCTCAAGTCTTCCCTCATTTCTGGGAGGGACTGGGGGCAGACAGAAGAGCAGGAGCTGAAGGCTAAGCATAACTGGCAGTAGTTACATCTCTGGCTCCCTGATCTGTTCTGTTACTCCAAAATGTTTTCTAAAACCATAGGCAACACAAAAGAAATGTTGGGTTGACCTGCTTTGTACTGCTCCAACCACGTTCCCTTTTTGCGATCTGCTCATTCAACAGACTGGCTGATTACCTAGAGAGTAAAGCCCCACAAGCTGATGCATCATATCTTTCAGTCAGACTAACAGGATTTATCAGGGATGGGAAGGATTTGCCTCCTCCCTGCATCAGTGACCATTTCTTCCTTTGCAATCAATCAGAAAACCATCTTGAGGATAAATATTTCCAGTGCAGTTGATGCTCCCATCTGCAGTAACCTGTGTCTGCATATGTATACCCTGGTCCCCTTTGGGGTAGGCTGAGAACTCTCCTCCTTCACCAGCAGCCCCGTAACAGGGACCAGAACTGAATCCCCTGCTTTGGCTCCAGTTTCCCCCAGTTGCCATCACACCTCGCACAGTCACACAGACTGATGCAAGTGACAAGGACACCACATGTTTTTCAGAGTCCTGTCCCCACCTTTTAGGTGAGGAGCACTGCCACATCCCCCAGAAAGCTCCACATGTGCTATTAAAAGAAAACAACCACCACTAAAAACAACTCGGTGCCTTCCACACTAGAAGTAACAACTCATGGGCAAACTATTCATCTATTAACATTTTTCATTAAAACAATCACTCCCAGCTGAGACTTACGAAAGACCCTGCCAATCCAAAATGTCAGCCCAGTTACGCTATTTATTATTACAACTGTCAGGCCAGAAGGGTTTGCTGCAGAGGATCCAGCAGGCGTGCTCAGACAGGAGCTCTGGCCTGTGGGCCAGCCGCTTCACGAACACGACGGGCAAATGTCAGATGTCAAGTTCTTGTTTCAGGTCCTGCCCTCTTCCCCCTTGGACCACCATGGATTGTTTTAGCTGTTTAGCAACCGGCAAAGACCACATCAGCCAGAGTAAGCATCAGTGTTGTCCTGCTTTTGGAGCTCATAAAGGTCTTTGTCTCAGCTTTCCCTATTTTTAAACTCCTATAGCCTGGCTTCAGGGGCTCATAACTGTCAATCAGCAGGGGAGGATGAGGTGCACTTTCCTCAAGGTGGTGGCCACTCCCCATAGCCACGTGCTTCGGGAAAGGTGGCTGAGGGCATCTGTAAGCCGCAGGTCTGTGCTCAGGAGTCACGGGCTGGTCCTGGTGCAAAGAGAGGCTTGCACTTGGGTTCATGGGTAATGGAGATCACGGAAGTCAGTGCAAATTGAACTGTGGCCAAGGTGGAGAGCCATGTAGAACAGATGTCTTTAGAGAGGATAAAACAAACAAGAAATACTCAGAGCCCGAGTTGGAACTCTTGGCCCACGCTAAATCTGTTAGAAGCCCCAAAGAGCTCTAGAGGGAGGCTGTCCGACACACTTAAATTCCACATGTATAAAGTAAAACACATTTGCATTGCTAATTTAATAAAGGACTTCTTGACCCAAAGTCAAATACCAATGCAAGTCTTCTGCATGGAAAAGCTCTGATAAGCATGCTCTTTAACTCTCCCTGTGAATGTGCAGTAATGCTCCTTTTTAAAAGTACATATGCTTCTCCTAGTGTCTGATGCTAATTATCTTATCAGATAACAGGCAGGCCTGTGCTGAGTAGGTATGTAATATATTAGCCTTGGGGAGGGGAAAAAAAAAAAGCCTTATCTTTCAAGTAGATTTGAAACTGCATATGATCTTTCCGAGTCTGTGGAAACTTTCCTCTGCAGCACAGAGCTTATATAAGGAAGAGAAAGAAGGAAAAAAAAAGAATCCCCCCCCCCGCCACCAACCCCATACAGCTTTCAGGCTGCAATTCTCCAGGCTGTTCCTTTCTGTTGAATTTTCTCCTCTATCAGTATTTTGGAATGACATACAGGTTAAACCGTTCATCTGGCTTGGAAAGCAGCTTTAGTAATTGCAAGTTTACGTTACACTATAAATGAGCAGATTATAGTAAACAGATGAACTGTGTAAATAAAATATCGCTGCTTAGCTCTCCTTTGCGACTTGTATTCTGATACCACTACTACTGCTTTTACTATAACTACTACTACTACTGCTGGGCTTCAGCTGACAGCTCAGCCTGAAACCCTTTATTCATCTTTATTACTACTTCAGCTGTTTTGAGAGCAAAAAGGCACGGAGGACTTATTGGCCAGAGGCTCTCTAACCTCGCAGGCCTGCCTGGGAAATCAATACGCCGCACTCAAGAGCACAAAGACGGATTGTGAAGCCGGGGCTGGCGAAGGAACGCCGCGCTGCATCTGGAAGGACACGGAGGCAGCCAGTTCCGCTCCGCCAGAAGCCTCCCAGACCGCGCATGTTTGCACACCAACCTCGTGGCACCCTTCCAAGACAATTTGTGAACCTTGGTTCACACCATTTTCAAAGTAGGTCATACGCAGTAATCTCAGCTGAGGAGAGAGATACACTGTCAGCGGCAGTCGCTGCACGGAGGGCGATAGCTGCAACCAATGAGCGAGCTGGTGCAAGCGGAGAGCCTGAGAGCTACGAAAATGCACGGTCTGGGGCCAGCTGCAGCAAGGTGCTTGCCTTGCTCGAACAGCTGACAGGCGAGCTCTAACAGACCCAGCCTCTTACCATTTATAGCTGTAAAAGGACCGACTGTTCTCCTGGACACAACCACCAGCACGGCTTAAATATTAATCTGAATGAAAATACAGTAGGAGAAGAAATCTAACCTTTACTTAGCGCTGTGCTCCTGACAGCAGGAATCATAGCTAATTCTGAATTATGGGATTTAAATTTGCTACAAGCTTCGGGCTGTTGCTTCCTAACGTACTTCCCTCACCTGCCCCTGCTCTGACAGACAAATCACAGGGTTGAAGATAGATGTGGTTTTGACAGAGAGGATTCCTACAGCACTTAAGTTTCCTGCATTTTCCTATATCCCTTGCTTGAGCTGTTTCGGGGGCGTGGAATTAGAAACGGGCACATTCAAAGGTATATTCTTGAAAGATGGTGTGCAGGAAAATAAATGCAGAAATGAGTGAGCATACTTGTTTCCACACTGTAACAATATAAAGACCATCTGAAAATTACCAGTTTAAAGCGACAGCATGAAACTTCGCAGGCATAGGAGCTGTTAGGAATGCATTGCCTTTAAACACAGCCTGCACATCATCAGAGATGGCTTGATGCTAGAAAGCTGAAGGATTGCCTGAAGAGCGCTACTGCGTTATGCAATTTTTTTAAAAAATGGGTTAATTTCTAAACAGGCTCAATTTAACCTTGCTTCTGGTCAACAGTTACATGAATCTGAATGAAAACATGCTCTCCGAAGAAATCCACTCTAATATAACGGGTGTGCATCATTTTTAGCACTGAAATCAACACAGAAACAGCAGAGCTGGGCAAGCATTGCTCTTTTTTGAACCTGGCAAGGAAAAGGACTGACTTTCCTCCATTTGAAAAGTTGTGCTTTTTCCTTCTTTTCTTTCTTTCTCTGTTATGTGTCAGGCTGGAAATCTTATACAGAAAGGAGCAAGTGATTTCTGAAGTTATCACGCTCTATGCAAAGAGAGAGGGGGAGACGGCACGTTGTAGACTAGCAACAGGGCTTATCTCTTGTCCAAGAAAGAGCTCACAGAATGACTTTCTGCTTCCTTGGGAGCGCCCTACCTGATCAATAGCTTGTCCAGGGAGTTGTAAGACATGCAGAAACATGCAAGAGTGTGCTACTTTTATCAGCTAGTAGGGCGCTGCAATGAATTTCTATGCAAATATACAGAAAAATCCATAAATCCAGAAAGGGTTATCGCTCGGTACATAATCAAGGGAACAATTTATTCTCTAACACGGGATGTGATACTTCCCTGCCAAAATCGTACTGCTTGCCTGTTATCACTAAGCTTTGAAAGAAAAGTAACCAACAAAAATCCCTTCTGCTGCTGCCTCCCAAAAGAAAATCCCTTTAAGAAAAATTGTAACAAAGAAAACCCCCAGACACTTCACTATTTTTTCCAGAATGACAAAGAAATCTAGCTGTGGTTACAAACAGGCTCAGTATTATACAGTTTCAGGTCATATGAGTTTTAGTACTTTTCAGGCTAACTTTTGCTTTTTCCCAGCCAGCTGCTGGCAGTTGTCGTCTTAGGATTGAGAGCAAACTACTTCGAAAACAAATTTGTTCAGAAACCTTTTTAAAACCATAAAGACAAAAAAATATTTTGTGTTTTCCATTTCAGCTTGGATGTAACCTCTTTTTTTTCTCCAGTCTTTGAAAGGAATGAGTCTGAAATGCTAAACAGGTCACAGAGTAATTATGCATCCACCTGAAAATTAAACACATATTCAAAGGCTTAACTAACAGCACATGCTAATTCGTAACAGGTATATGTCCCTCATTTTTTTCGTGGTTGATCATTAGGTTGTAAGCAAAAACGGATCCTGTCAAACCCAGGGAAGAAACACTGTAATCTTTCTGCAAGGTTAAAATGAGAGAGACAACAGCTAGGTGATACTGCGTTGATGAAGCTGATCTGATACTGCAGGGCAGCCACAGCAAATCTCCTGTGTCTGACACCCCTGGTGTCAAAGTTGGGGGGTCTCTGGGGTTACTCAGAGAAAGATCAGTCCTGTGGCCTGGCCGAGCTCCTGTGCCTGGGCAGGTCAGCAGAGTCAGCTCCTCATCCAGGCCAATCCGAGACCAAACCTGGACAGCTACTTTCAACATTGTAAACCTGCATCTCAGTTGAAAAGACAGACAAAGATTTTGGCAGATCCTTTTATGTTCAGTCCAGAGCCAGATTTATTTTCTGGGACATGCACATCTTCTTGCTCTGGTGTTACTGAATATTTTTTGTTAGCTTACTATGTTTTCCCTGACCTTTCATAGCACAGGTTTGGCAGCAGGATTTCAGATGCACAAAAGGAATTGAATCTACGTTTCCTTCACAGAGTGGAGGTGTTTGGGTTAGTAACATCTCTCTGACAGATTTCCTTGGTGGTAGAAAACATTCTTCCTTGACCTGGAGAGGGGAATGCACAGTGCTGGCAGAGGTCAAAGGCCCAGTGAAGAAGTGCAAAGGACCTCAGCATGGCCTTTACAGAGGTGCACGGTGGCACAGAAGAACTGTGAACGAACATAGCTGGTTTGTACACAATCTGCTTACCTCCAGCTGAGCACTTGCTGTGAGCAAGTTTGGGATTTTTTGGAACAACCACTGCAGCAGTCTAATAAACTGGTGCTGGTTAAAGGAGATCTTTGG
Organism: Balaeniceps rex; assembly: GCA_013401315.1. NCBI lineage: Eukaryota > Metazoa > Chordata > Aves > Pelecaniformes > Balaenicipitidae > Balaeniceps > Balaeniceps rex. Next base: position 389,042 of record VYZW01014863.1, read on the forward strand.
CCAATGCTGAGATTGAAGACGGATTAAAGGTGGTTTAGGTCAACCTTTGCTTCCTTATCCCGAGTTCCCCAAGATCAGCACAGGTAAGGACTGAGTGCTAAGCTATTATTTATTGCCTTTTGGATCTGCTGCTGCAGTGAGTTTGAAGAGTAGCATGACCTGGCTCTTCCCAACTACCTTTGCACTTAGTAAAAGCTCTGGCTTCACAGCATGCCAGATACCCGCTGCGTCAGGGACAGGAACCCCATATATCACCTCCCAGACAATTTCTGAACTGAGCTAAGGCTTTTTTCCTGTTTAAAAATTCAATTTTTTTTTTGATGATAGGGTTTCTGGAAAACTCTAGTTAGGCTTGGAGGACTTCACATGGTCTCTTCTGCCTATGATCAGCAGATAGCCAGATAGGAGTAGGGTGGAGATAAAAAATGGGATTGTTACTACTGCATGTTCAGTAGCGTGCACATACTTGCATACTAGAGAGGGTTTTCCATAACAACATCTCTAATCCACTGACGCTACTGCAGAAGTCTTAGGTGCTACTGGTTGTTCATTGTGGCTTCACAGTTCTTGTTAGCCAGAAAGAACATCCTCTACTAGGCCAAATAGTTGAAACACGTGAAAGGGAATATACCGTGTGCATAGTAAAATTGCAGTCTGTGTTTTCGTTCCATTCACCTCTTTCTCCTCCCTTCTGTCCCCTCAACTCTGCTCTCGGGAGCACCGGAATAAGCCTGATGTGGGAACTCTAGGGAAGTCAATGGATTTATACTGATGTAACTAAAAAAAGAAGGTAGCTAAGAGGCTCAAAGATCTGTGCTTGTGTGTTACCCCTGACATTTCTGACCAAACTGCTTAGCTGACCACCATTGGATTAGCAGTCTTAGTTTAGTGTTTCACACCTCCTACACTCAGAGTGTCAAATCACATCAGTTCACTCACAAACCCAAAGAGCCTGCTCCTCCATCCCATTCATTCATGACAGGTAGCACAATAGCTGGCTCAGCCTGAAGTACTCCATGCCCCAGGGCCATGAGTGTACCTGAACTTTTTACAACATGATTCTCATCACCCTAGCTTAGCACCACCCAGGTAAACGTAACCTTTCAATTTAAAGCACATGAGGTTTTCTTGTGTTGGCGTCAAACAAAATAACATGCTAATCCTTCTGGTATTAGTCAAATGGGGCTTAAAAATCCACTCAGATACTTTGCAGTTGCAAGATTTCTCTGGCAAGTGTGGACACTAGTCTCAGTCATGAATTCCCACAGAATCTAAGCTTTTGTTAAGAAAAAGAAAAAAATTAAAAATTAAGCCTTATGGCAGCAAAAAACACCTTTCCAAGCTCAAACTGAGCACAAACTGATGCGACGTTGGCTTCCTGAATCTGCAGAGAAAGAGCTCCAGTGCTTGTGCTGCTCCTCCATCCCAGTGCTGCTAGCCAGCACCCACTGATGGAGATTACCAAGACCTCAACCTATTCTCCAGCAGGGAAACCCAACAATCCCCCTAACTTCATGCTGAAACTTGCAAAAGTTAGAGTTGGGGGCAGGAATGGGCACTGGCATGATTCACAAGAGCTAAAGATCCTGAAGGAAGGAGGCTGAAGGAAAGGATGAGTAACAGAAACAGCTTGCTTGCTTCCTTTTCCAAGGAGGAGAGTGAGGGATGCTGAAATGAGAACACACTTCTTTTTTTCCCCGTGGCTATCAGGAAGTTGACAGGAAAAGAAAGACCTGCTCTGGTTCAACAGCTAGAAATGGGAGTTTCACACTGAACAAACACTTAACTAGCTATAAAATGAACTGAGGAACTGCATCTCCAGGCAGGCTCCTGCAGTAACTTCCTTGCAGAAGTCCCCCAAATCCCAAGTGCTGGTAGGAGCAAGGGACTGAGCTTCTCAGGAAGACACCGATAGCAGCTTGTGATAGAGTCTCTCATCTTCCTCTAGTGTGTGTGCCCACATCAGCCTTGTTAGTATAAGTACATTTCTTGAGAACATTTTACTGATCTAAAATTATACCAATTCCCTTATATTTTCTTCAGTGAAATAGTGAACATCAGCCCAGTGATTATTTTTAATTCTACCATGTTATTTTTTTATGAGAGTAAATATTATAAAATAATAACAAAATGTTTGTTGGGATGCCTTATTATATTTTTTTTGTCATATCCTGAATACCACACGTTTTACTAATTCAGGGTACTCTTCTCTTGACCACTATCTTATTCACCTGGCTAAGTCAACAAGGAAGGCACAGCCCTGCTAGTATCTCAGTGGTCAGTGGGACTCACACAATCACTAAAACTGAGATTTTCGTTAATGTAAACAACTTTTTTTTTTTTTTTGGCTTAAGCCACATAATACAGAGTTCTGTCCCATCTGTCCCACTTAATTATAATAATTGAAGAACCTAAATTTGCTTCCAAACATCATTAATTAATATTATACTGCAGGCTGGGTGGGTAAGGGGAGGAACTCCTCTCTTTCCGATTCCTAAAAACGCCCAACCAAACCAAAACGAGGTCTGGAATATTTCACATTATTTTTCAGTGTCACTGCTGAAGACTTAATAACCACAGAATATGCTCTGTGATCTGTAATAATTTCATATCACAAGCAAACATTGTTTGCTGGCAAACAGTTTGCTAAAACATCTTAACTTGGAATTTTTCTCTGTGCCAACATATAGGAGATTTGCTCCACACAGGAAAACTTACATCCCAGGATACATAAGCCCTGTATGCTGTATGTAACCAGAAATTTTTGATCGAAGTGTTACCAGTATCTGAATTAAGCTGTAGGTAATACCATTTTAGATAGGTTACGTTTGCTTGATTCAGATTGCTCTATCAGGTGGCAGGCAGGGGGGAGAAAAGCCATCTAGTGGACAAAAATGTAATTATATATCAGAAAATATTTTCAGGCACGAAGCCTTTACTGGAGAACTCTTTTTTATTTCGTTATTCATCTGCAGTACTGCTTATCTAGGAATACTCTAGAAGTCTCTGGGAAATCAGGTTTACTGGAGGGCAACAGCATAGATCTCTAAGCCCAGATTTTTGGAAGATATTTTGATTAGCGATTGTCATGAAACGTAAGAGCCGCTCTGTCCCTCCTATCCCTCACAGAGGATTTATCAGCATATTTCTTACAATGCTATGAGGGTCATCAGTCGACCAAATATCTTATCACTAGATTCAACACTATGTGCCAAGCAGACTGGCATTGCCACAGGGTTTAAATAGCTGAGCTAATATTTAAACTTCTGTCCCCTCTGGTCCCTGAAAAATAATGAGAAGAGACTTTGTGACTTTGTAAACAGATGAGCCAAATGGCACTCAGAACAGCCTTTTACTGAATTATCTTTGAGATTCTCTGGGACGTGAGATCAGGGAGGTCTGGGGAGCGCGAGGCAGATCACCTGAGTAACCCCCCTCACAAACAAGCGTGTGCGACTCATTCAGCATCTACTGTAAAAAGTGGGGAGAAGGGAACAAAAAACTCCCCTCCCAATGGTATTTACAACACTCGCCGGCCTTTGCTGAAATACTGCCTACTAGGGTTGCAGTGGCCTGTGCCATGAGTTAAGTAACTGAATATATCCCAAGCAGACAGGCCCAGCTCTGCGCTGCTCTCCTCTTCTTTCATTTATGCCCGGGAGCACAGGGGAATAAACACATCAGCCTTTTTTTTATGCAACATTTTCAGAGACCCAGCCCCCAAATTCATCTTCTTCTACCACAAAGTTGAGAGCATTTAGCTAGGCGCTTTCAGCTAATCTTGAAGAGCAGATAATGATCAGTCATGCCCAGACAGGCCAAAGTATTGAAGCCAAAGTATAATTTCTGTGGGATTACAACACCACAAACCACCATCATCAGAGACTATAGTGTGATGATGCAAGCAAACATCTGTAACTCCTGCTGCTCCAGGCAAAGTACTGAAGTGGGATTAGGGACCTGCCACTTAGAGACTGCTCTGATGCTGAAACAACAGGTTTGGTTCCCTTTCCTGTACCCCTTTTGTTTGAGATAATAGATAACCCCAGGTATTTTGTGCTCCCATTAAAAAAAAATCTCCCAATTAATCTTTTGAAATAGCTGGTTTAGGAGCATCCCATGCAGTGATTTCCACCCAAGTCACCTTTGCAGGGGCATGCCTTTACCCGGAGGTCTCAATGGCCTCCCTTTCCCATTAATCCTACATATACATGCTTAGACATATCACATAAGCAGCTGGCATCTCCTTACATCGTTCCTCTGTTTGCCCCAGCCTGAGGACTATTTAATGTGTCACCTTTGACAGAGCCACCATTTGCTGTGCTCAGATGACCCCTGCATTGCTGGGTTATGAGACAAGGGAACAGAAGCTGCCGAGCTACCTTGCATAGACCTTCTCTACAGCCCCTTATTCATCCCCCTCCTAACGAATCACAGCCTTTTCTCCCTCTTTTCATAATAACCAAATAAGGATTTCAGGGTTTGGCCCATTCACTACATTCTGTGTTTTAATACAGACAAGAATGGAATACAAAACACTGCCAAAAGTTTAGCAGCAGGGGCAACCTTTTTGCTATTTTCATGTCTACAGTTCCCGATTCAACAATGCCAACTTGCTGTTCTGCACGACCGCAAGGCAAGGAATTCGTAAACAATAATAATAACAACTGTCCAACAAGGCTTCATCCCAGCCATGCCCAAGTGCAGGACTAGCACAGAGCAGAAGAATGCTGCTTTGCTTCTTTACAAAGCTTACAATATAAACTTTGCGCTGTCAGTTTAAAACTTTGGCATCTGTGTCTGCGAATGGGGAGGAACCCATTTTCAGATACTTGTGAAATATAAACTTCAGCTGTTGCCAAGCTCAGAGATAGATTTGCTCCTTTTTATTTTTAAAAGTTTCCTGAATATGTGAAGAAACCCACAAAGCCATTTTAGAGCCGTGTAGCTATGAAAAATGTACACGCTTCTGTTTTTTTAAGAAGCATTCTCAATCATTGTAATTATTCCTTGAAAATGCTTTTTAAAAAACATAACCACGGCTATTTTTCACAGCTACAAACCCCTAAAACAGCTCTAGAGCTTTCTGTGAAACTTAACAAAAAAATTGCCTTTCAGCTAAGAACAGTAAAAATAGATCAAAAACCAATTAGCTGGCCCACATGGCAGAAGACAGGTGTGCTTTAGATGTGATATTTATACAGAATCAGGATAAGCGTTTTTTCACTTTTACACAGATTCCTGAAGACTATAAATATCACAAACCTCTTCTTGCCAATGCCCATCACATCCATTTAAAACACTGGCCACTCAAAGAATAACCTTAGGATGCAGCCTGAATCATTTCATCTTGCCTCCTACCAAGTTATAAAACTGAATTAACATTAAAAGCAGCAGACTGATGGGTGAATTATGGTAATAACAAGCCTTCAAAAGCAAAACCAAGTAAACTCCTTTGGAAAGTGCAGCCAGAGAGAAGGCTGGGAACACTGAAACCAATTACAAGTGCTTTAGTCTTACACCTGTTTAAATGAATGCCAAATCCAGCACAGAATTATTTACATTATGTTATTAACAAAGGGACCTATGAGTAATGGGAAAATAGAAATGGTTTATGCAAAACAGGCTCTACTGAAAACAGCTAAAAACTTCAGGTATTTGTGTCGGAAAGCAAAGGCTGTGGCCAGACCTGCTGCTCCAGCTGTCCCCCGGGGTCAGGCAAAGAGGCTCCAGCTTTCTGAGCCCCCTCTAAGCTGCTGGTCACTCCCCAAGCTGCCTGACTTACGCCAGAATAAATACTCATGTAATTGCCCCTTATGCAATTCAGTCAGAATGATCTTCCTTCTCGTCGATACTTGTAATAGAGATTTTTTTTTAAAAACTATATTGCTCAAGCAGAAACAGATTTAGGGACCAATCATACAAGAAATCGTGCCAGGAGATCCAAAGAGGGATAGCCCTTTGCAGGCATATAGCGGGTGACAAGCAAATGCGAAGAGGCTGAGAGCATCAACTTCTTCCCCAGGCCACAGTCTTACTAAAAAAGGAGAAATCAGGATACTCTTCTTGGAGCTTACGACCCCTTCCTTCCTGCCTTCTAATTTTTGAGCATTTAAATACCTACATGCAAGACGGTTCACCACTGTATAAGACGCTTCATGTATCAAAGCACGTGGCAGGCAAGAAAAGAACATATTTCTAAACAGACCAAATGCAAGGCTAGGATCTGGAAGTGACTGAAGAAGTCTGCCAAAGATGCCCAGCGGCACAGATACCTGCAGAGCCCAGGTACCAACTCCCTCACGACAGCATTTCTTCTTGAATACCCTGCATTCCTCTCACCTTTAAGATCTTGTCCAATTCCTGATGGTTTGGGCAGGTGGCTATTGATGGAAATTGATAGATCATCTGCAGAAGTAGGTTTTCAAAACCAAGCCCTCCTCCTCACCAACCTCATCCTCTCATTGAAAAATGCCAGGCCATCTCAGGCAGACGGCTTTAGTCAGGCTTCCCTGACAGTGGTTTAAGCCAAAATCCCTTTTCTCTCAATTCAGCCTTTTACGATGCGTCTACTTCAACTAGTTCAGAAATAGTTTCTCAAGCCAGCAGAAAAATCAAGCCGTCTCCTTTACTTGCAGCAAGCACATTCAATGGTTTTGACCTTATGATAACTATTGTCCATTCTTGTCACAGCCAGGATACACATAATTCACTTTGATCTTTTGTTTAACTCAGCAATATAACAGAAAAAGACATCTATTTTATTAAAAAAAAAAAAACAAACCACCTTACAAAAGGACTTATTCGGTACAAAGATGGTACCTAAAGACCAGTAAGTTTTCACAATTCAAGTTTCACTAGAGCAGCAAAATGAAGTAGCTCTCCTCCATTCCCATACCTAACACAAGCACTATACAGGTAAAAAACAGAGGTTTTATGATGAACTGGACAGCAAAGCTCTAGGGAAATTAAGAATAGAAATAAACATTGTATAACAAGCAGCACAGCACAGAACAACGAAAAAGCAGAGTTCAATGTTATGTTCAACACACATCTCGGAGGACTTTGCCAGATCCTCCCTGTCTCCTAAAGAAACGCTCATTCCAAGAGCGGTTGAACACCACAGAGTGACCATGGGCTCCAACAGAAGTCCGTGAATCTGTTCCCAAGAAGCTCCCAACTGTGCAAGACCCAAGATGACTGCTATTTAAGGTTCTCCAGGGCTGAAAGAGCTTACACATAAGATTTTCCTCTCACAACCAAGAACACCAGGACCCAGAAAGAGTTCCAGCTGATTTTCCAAGCAGTGAGTGACTGGCTTTCTCAAATACAGCTGCTTTCTTCATTAGAAGACTAAAAATAGTTCTGCTCCTAGCAGGCTGACTTCCTTTTAAGCATTCTGCCATATCCATGCGTGTATTTCATTCAGGGTTTCTGCATGTCTACGCCACTGTGATTCTATTTCAGCCTTTAAGTACATTCAAGAAATTTTTCATTTCCCTCTCCCATATTCACTCCAGATGTCCTGAACTGTCCAAAACTGTTTCATGTTAGGAGAATTTGTAGGGATATTCTGGCATTCACACTGCTCCCATCTGCTTCAGTATTTTCAGGAAAGGTCAACTTTCTTCCCCAACTGTTAGTGAATATGGACAACAAGTTTATGGTTTTAAAACATCCGTGATTAGCCGTAGATGTTTTGCTTGTACCTTGTGCAATAAGAATAAATACTGCCATAACAGAGTTTCACTTTTTCTTCTTGAAGAGATGCTGGAGTGAGAAACCTGAGGAATTGAGGGATATCCTATGTCTCAGAGAGCATACTGCAACAGCAGTAAGCACTTCGTAACGCTATGCCAACATGCAAGAACCTCGTTTTGAAAAGACATACTGAATGTGAGGTGGGGGACCGTGGGAGCACATATTGCAGGGGTCCTTTCAGTCCCAGTCACCTTGTTTTTACGGATCAGGAGAAACTGGGTACTGCCACTCTCTTCTAGCTCACATGGTGGGTGTGAAAATCAAAGCACAAGAGGATACATAGGAAGGGAAGAACCAGGGAAGGGATGTACCCTTTAACTCCCCTTAATGTGAAGTTAGCATGTACTTGGATCCATATAGCTCCAGAGTGTTCTACATGTCCCAGTTTAGATCTAAAGTAAAAGTCTGTGGCATATATAGTCCTAATTGAAAATGCCCAGTGTTGGACAAACAGTGTATTAAAAATTTGACTGACACACTCACCAGAGCTGGGCAGTATCAGAGAAACACATTTGCTTCTACTCCAGGAAAGCTTCAAACTAGAGACTTCATACCCAGCCTCTGCCAAGTATTCCCACAGAAGTCAATGGAAAAGTTCTTCAGGCTTTGGTAACCATTCCTCCCGCCCCAGAAGTTCACGGATATCCCGCTGATATAAAAGGATGCAGCCTTTCAGACAACAAATAAACAGTCACTTCACTGAGAAGATCGGCAAAAAGGCCATTTGAGATCAGCTCCGTGGCATATGAGGAACCAAAGTCCAGCAGAGTTGAATTCCCCCACTTCAGCAAGGGCAAGGCAACTTCAACCCCTCCCAGCGCTCCTTCTCTTGAACCCTTCAGCGTGATTCTCTGCATCCAAACAGTCTGCTTTGGAATGATGGGAACACCAGTTGAAACAAACAAAGAGTTTAACTCCTAAAATTCTAACCTGAGGTATATTTACTTTTCCAAAGTTTTGGTTATAAATATGATGTGCTTCACTGAATCTGTCCAGGATGAAGCTGGGAAGCAATAGGAATCCTAGTACTCAGGATATTTCTGGACAAAAAGTATTTGCATAAGCATTATGAAACTTTGGTAGCATTTCTGCCTATCCTTAATCTTCTTGCAAATTGTCCTGGTTTTGGCTGGGATAGAGTTAATTTTCTTCCTAGTAGCCAGTAGAGTGCTGTGTTTTGGATTTAGCATGAGAATAATGCTGATAACACACTGATGTTTTAGTTGTTGCTAAGCAGTGTTTATACCAAGTCAAGGATTTTTCAGCTTCCCATGCTCTGCCAGCAAGGAGGTGCACAAGAAGCTGGGAGGGGGCACAGCCAGGACAGCTGACCCAAACTGACCAAAGGGCTATTCCATACCATATGACATCATGCTCAGTATATAAACTGGGGGAGTTGGCCAGGGGGGCAGCGATCACTGTTCGGGGACTGGTGGGGCATTGGTCAGCAGGTGGTGAGTATCACTTGTTTTTCCCGAGTTTTATTTCTCTCTCTTTTTGTTCTTTTCCATTCATTACAATTTATTATTACTATTATTATATTTTATTTCAATTATTAACCTGTTCTTATCTCAACCCATAAGTGTTCTCAATTTTACTCTTCCAATTCTCTCCCCCATCCCACCGGAGGGGTGGGGAGTGAGCGAGCAGCTGTGTGGTGCTTAGTTGCTGGCTGGGGTTAAACCACAACACAAGTGTAGGTGTGTTATCTAATAAATTTAAACAAGTACAACCTTGCTAATACAGATAAGCTGGTTGCAAAATTTTTATGCCAAGGAAGATAATTAAAAGAGAACTCCAGGTCTTTTTTTTTAATCTTGCATTTCAGTGATGTGAATTGCTAAATGTGTCTGAAAATGCAAAGGTATCCACAAACCCTTCTAACCCTATTTACTTCTAGAAGAGGTGAGGTTGGTCGTAACCTCACAGTCTCAAGTCAAGATGGTATCGCTTTAGACTTTTTGAAGAGGAAAGAGAGAAGGGAAATATAATGATACCCAGGTAGCATTATTTAAAATAAAATATGATAAATGGTATCTACCTCCTCGCTCAAATGTATACTAGATAGGTCCCTACAGGGTAAATAGTCTTGGCCGTTTTCCGTGATGCTAAAAAAACATAGGTTTCAGCTCTTCCTTCTTCATAAATAGGAAATAACAACTGACAAGGTGGCCAATGCAAATAGAAAGCACATTAATCTGGTGTATTGGGTTTGTATGGCATGGTTTTGGTAGCGGGGGGGCTACAGAGGTGGCTTCTGTGAGAAGCTGCTAGAAGCTTCCCCTGTGTCCAATAGAGCCAATGCCAGCTGGCTCCAAGGTGGACCTGCTGCTGGCCAAGGCTGAGCCCATCAGCGACGGTGGTAGCGCCTCTGTGATAACATATTTAAGAAGGGGAGAAAAAAAACCAGCCTGGCACAAACTGCAGCTGGAGAGAGAGGAGTGAGAATATGCGAGAGAAACAACCCTGCAGACACCAACGTCAGTGAAGAAGGAGGGGGAGGAGGTGCTCCAGGTGCTGGAGCAGAGATTCCCCTGCAGCCCGTGGTGAAGACAATGGTGAGGCAGGCTGTCCCCCTGCAGCCCATAGAGGTTAACGGTGGAGCAGATACCCACCTGCAGCCCGTGGAGGACCCCACACCAGAGCATGTGGATACACCCAAAGGAGGCTGTAACCCCATGGGAAGCCTGTGCTGGAGCAGGCTCCTGGCAGGACCTGTGACCCTGTAGGGGACCCACGCTGGAGCAGTCTGCTCCTGAAGGACTGCACCCTGTGGAAGGGACCCACGCTGGAGCAGTTTGTGAAGAACTGCAGCCCATGGGGAGTACCGACATTGGAGAAGTTCACGGAGGACTGTCTCCTGTGGGAGGGACCCCATGCTGGAGCAGGGGAAGAGTGTGAGGAGTCCTCCCCCTGAGGAGGAAGGAGCAGCAGAGACGTGGGATGAACTGACCGCAACCCCCATTCCCCGTCCCCCTGCGCCACTCGGGGGGAGGAGGTAGAGAAAATCAGGAGTGAAATTGAGCCCAGGAAGAAGGGAGAGGTGGGGGGAAGGTGTTTTAAAATTTGTTTTTACTTCTCATTATCCTACTCTGTTTTGATGGGTAATAAATTAAACTGATTTCCCTGAGTTGAGTCTGTTTTGCCCATGACGGTAATTGCTGAGTGATCTCCCTGTCCTTATTTTGGACACATGAGCTTTTCATTATATTTTTTCTCTCCCCTGTCCAGCTGAGGAGGGGAATGATAGAGCGACTTTGGTGGGCACCTGGGGTCCAGCCAGGGTCAACCTGTCACATCCGGCCATGTTTTGCTCTGAACTATGCTGCTGCACTCCTATGGTAACCCCAACCAAGAATAAAATTTGGCTTGCTGTATCTTTTCCCTCTAAATGTCTTATTCTGACCATACAACTATTCTATTTTCTGGTTAAACATTACATGGAGTGTGTTAATTTCTGCTTCAGCTAATTTAGCCACGCTAAATGCAAATGCTTCCTGTACTTATGAATACAATCTGTTCATAGTGAATAGTTTTGAAGATTTGGATGAGTTAAAACAGCAACAGTATCCATGTGGGACCAATCTTCCCTGGACAACTCTTATGCTTTGATTCATAAATTCTTTCCATAGGAAATATCTGTGGAAAATCTCCAACACATCCAGAAATGCACAACTCAGTTGCTTGAGTTATTAGGAAGTTCTTAATACTTAGTGCTTCTCCCTTTACTTCTTACTTTTATACAAGCATCGGCTCTTGGGTTCACATGAGACCCCTTTATGCTTATTTTCCATTATTATTCCACAATAAAATGTGTGTTTTTAATAACTGCACTAACATCCATCGTTAGTACTACCACATGAACCTATAAAAAAGCAACTTCCAACTCTGAAGTATCTAATTTCTGCATCTAACGGGTGTGCTAAGGCACCTCTTCACCTGCTGTTACCATCCTGCATGTTTGACTTACTCTGTGGAATGAAGACCCAGTTGCTTGATTATGAAACAAGCATACCATTATCTGACTTAGAGTACAGAATTTCAGGAAATCTTGAAAAAACACTCAGCCTTGCAAGAGGTGAGAGTGACAGTGGTGGGAGTGCAGTGGTAAACCTGCAAGTGAACTTCTGAGACCCACGGCATCCACGATCCAGAAAAAATGGAGCAGAAGAGCAGAGGGGGTGAGTATGGCTACTGGGATGTCAGAATGTACCCGCTTTGGCTGAAGGATTTTTTTTCCAATCCAACAGTACGTTTTGGAAGTGCAAGCCCTGTGCTCAGTTGCCCAGAGCGGAGAGCTTAAGCATACCTGGGTGGTTTTCTGCTCATCTCTGGCGATTTGTCATGGACTTCAGCCAGAAGAGTCTAGCTCTTTACACTAGATTTTGCAGAGACTCCTCAGGTAGCCCCTGTCCATCCAGCCATTGGTACAGCAGCACGAGGTGTTGCCTTGACATCAGGAGGAGTTTTCCTGCAGCTGAGTCTAGTTCTACCAACCTTGCTTGTGATGTGGTCCCACCAAAGGAGTACAAGTCTTTCCTGAATTAAAATTTACATAAACTTTATAAGAACTTTAGGCAACTTACAGCAAATTGCAGCTAGTCAAGAACAAAGAAGAAATTAGCACTTATGGTCCGCGTGGGTCCAGGAATACAGTTTTTAAGTCATGATGGCACCTTATTAAAATCTCTTGTCAGTCAAAGAAAAGAGCAACAGCTGAAGACCTTTTCACAAAGCATTTGTCCTCTGATGCTTGCATTTGACAGACTCCAGCTTATTCAGTATTTCTTCTCTTTTTTTTTTTTTTTTTTTTCTGCCTTCTTCAAATGGTATTTCTTCCTCATGGTTCCACTGTTCAACACCCAGGCAGGTTCAGGGGTACAAGTTCATGCCCAGTGGATGTTGCAGCCCTCATCTCTGAGCAGCATTTCTCTCATGCTTCGTACAATTCTTGACTGGCCATTCCTCTCCAGGCTAGACCAATAATTGCAAATACCATCAGATTTCTCACCTCCCAGACCAAGACAAGACTGTAGCTCATTCTTCCTCTTTGCAGGAATGCTGCGGCAGCAGAATTCTTTGGGTAAGTGTTCTGTGGGTTTCTTTTAAAAACCAAATTAGTCATATGCAGAGTATGTCTAGAGTGGAAAAAAGCCAAAGATAGAAGTCCTTTTTCAGATCTAGCTATGCCAGTTGAAGATGATGATCTTTCCAGCTGCCTCTCACCCTTGCCAGAGGTTACAGCAAGCTGACCTGCTAGTGAGTGAGTGTGCTTCAGGCAAAATAAGTGAAGATGACTTAAGATGCTTAAGTATTTAGTCTTTGTTCACTCAGTTTATCCTAACTTGAACGGGTTTTATGAGACTCCAGCAGGTTTATGAGTGGCCCCCATGATGCTGAGCCACAGGTCAGAGGGGACAGTAATCTCTAGTGTGGGTAATAAGTCTCCAGGTAGGAGAGGGATATTAGTAGTAACCTTTTACAGCTGGCAGGGCAATATGCAAGACAGAACATGTTTCCACAGTTCTGGACTAACATAAATATTCTCTATCATCAGTATAGTTCCTTCCTTTCCTTCATCAGATTGCCTTTGCATTATAAGCAACTTTATACAGTATCATCACATTTGCAGGCCCTGGTTCTCATGGGGGACTTCAACCACCCCAATATCTGCTGGAGGGACAATACAGCAGGACAATAAGCAATCCAGGAGGTTTGTGGAGAGCATGAATGACAACTTCCTCCTCCAAGTGATAGAAGAGCCAATAAGGAGAGATTCTCTGCTGGACTTCATACTCACCAACAAGGCGGGGGCTCATTGGGGATGCGAAGATCAAAGTCAGCCTTGGCTGAAGAGACCACGAGCTGGTGGAGTTTAGGATCCTGAGGGCAGGGAGGAGGGTGAAAAGCAAGCTCATGACACTGGGCTTCAGGAGAGCAGACTTTGGCCTCTTCAAAGATCTGCTTGTAAGAGTCTCGTGGGATAAGACCCTGTGGGAAGAGAGGCCCAAGAAAGCTGAATAATATTCAAGAATCATCTCCTCCAAGCTCAAGAGTGGTCCATCCCAGTAATTTCCAAAAATGCCAGGAGGCCTGTGTGGATTAACAAATAGCTGCTAGCCAAACTCAAACACAAAAAGGAAGCATACAGAGGGTGGAGGCAAGGGTGGGTAACCTGGGAGGAATACAAAGACATTTTCCAAGCATCCAGGGACAAAGTTAGGAAAGCCAAAGCCCAAATGTAACTGAATCTGGTGAGGGATGTCAAAGACAACAAGAAGAGCTTCTATAAGTATACAGGCGACAAAACGAAGGCTAGGGAAAATGCAGGCCTATTGTTCAGCAAGACCGGGGACCTGGTGATACGGGACATGGAAAAGGCTGCAGTACTGAATGTCGCCTTTGCCTCATAGCAAGACTGGCCTTCAGGAATCCCAGGTCCTAGGGACCGGGGGGAAAAGCTGGAACAAGGAAGATATACCCTTGGCAGAAGAGAATCGGGTCAGGGAATGCTTAAGCAAACTGGACAAACTGGACATATAAACTGGTCCATGGGCCACGATAGGATGCACACGAGTGCTGAGGGAGGTGGCAGATGTCATTGCAAGGCCACTTTCAATAACCATCTTTGATCAATCACAGCAACTGGGACAAGTGCCCGAAGACTGGGGGAAAGCAAATGTCACTCTCGTCTTCAAGAAGGTGGATCCAGGGAACTACTTGAGCCGGGGAAGGTGATGGAGCAGCTAATCCTGGAAACCATTTCCAGGCTCATTAAGGACAAGAAAATCATCAGGAATAGTCAGTGTGGCTTCACCAAGGGGAATACATAGAAGGCTGAACTTTAACTTCTTCCAGATTATAAATAAGTAAAATAAATTAAAATCCCTTTGTAAAAAAAGGTCTCTGTGCTTAGTTCACAGAGCATTTTTCTCAAGCTCTCAGTAGATCCTAAGTAGTTTAGCACAATACTAGTAGCTTTGATTTCAGGGGCAAAAGAAACTGTTAAGAAATGTCAAAGTTTACTTTCCATTACACTTGCCAGTTTGTAAACATGAAAGAAAACACACATGGCATTTGACTATGCCCTGATACTGCTGATCAGTCCAAGCGAAAAGCAGGTATGACAAGTGTTCTCATTTAAGTTGTAGTCATTACCTCATGCTTCATCCCTTCTGTTGATAGCAACCTTGTCACGCAGCCAAACAACAACCAGCATAAACAAAATCGATCATTCTCGTTCTTATAGTACAGAAATGTACATAATAAAACCCATCAATTCCCACAGATACACTTTAAAACAGTTAAGTTGCAGCTATGAAGAGACATAAAACAAAAATAGGCTAACAGTGCCTGAAACTATTCTGTTGAGATGTCTGCAGCTGTAAATGGGTTAGTTTGGCTTTTTGAGTGATAGTTTGCAGGCACATCTGTACAAGATTAAAGTTACGAGTTACTGTTGTGTATGTTTAATGGATTTTCCTGCTCTCTAGTACTGCAAGTTCCTAGTCTGGAGTTTTGCTTCTTGCCAGATCTAATCAGTTAATACTATGTTTTACAATATTTACTTGTTAGCTACTAAATTTTGGATTCTCAGACCAAGGAACGAAGCAGTGAGTGCTACACATTCGATTTGATTATGTGAAAACTGTCTCTATTTTCTTCTGTTTGTGCTATAGATATATTAGCCTTGTGAAAGTCAAGAGGCTTACGCTTCTCCTGCATCTCAGATAAATATTTTAATATTGCTATTTAGATGCAATTTAAAGTATAGCTGACTGTGTTGTCTTAACTTTACATATTATTGCCTTCTTGGTAGCTCTCACACAGCTTCTATTAGCCTATAGCCAGTCCAGGGCCCTATATTATAATCCTCTTTCATGCAAATAACCGTTATCAAATGCTAATACATGTGAACTCTTCCTCACCAAGTGACTACCTTAATTGATAATGACATGACGAAAAAATCTGAAACAATACCTTTGAATAGTGTCTGCTTTTATTATTATTTTTTAATTCTCTGCCACTTATTGAATATATGGCTACTGCCTAATAGGATCTATAAGCAGTTTGGTGGAAAGCATGTTTCATTTTCATTAAACTGGACTTTCAATGACACCAGGAATTTGAATTAGTAAGGTATCTTTGCTATGGCCCTGCTTAGTCACCCCTAAGAGGCAGCTCTTGAAACACCATCACTAACCTGAACTAAGATTTGGGACAGTACGATGATGAACTTAACATCAGACATAGAAATCTCCAGGGTAAGTTCCCTGTACAGAGTTCACCAGATCATGCTTAATTTGAGAAAGATGATTTGTATTGAATCATAAATTTAAATAAATAATACCTGTCATCAAAACAGCAGTCCACTTACATCACCTCTGTGTAAGAATGGTGCTACCAGAGAAAACTGAGAAAGTCCGATTTGGAGTTTATAAGAAGTATAAAATCTAGAAGGTCAATAAACAGAGCTTTTGTGTGGCACAAGGGACTGCTGGAAAAATTAGTGTGAAGGTAAAGGATGGAATTTCTGACAGGAGTCGAGCAGCTTTTAGCATAGACTGCAGATGAGCAGTGCAGTGATAGTTTGATGTGGTTTTACTGGCAGTAACCAAAGACAGGCAAACACTAGCGCTGTGAAAATTTTATCCATCTTAGTAACTTGGTTTCTCTTTGTACTGCTTGTCTCTCAAAAGCACGTATTAAAGTACCGCAAAACGCAACACATGACACTGATCAGCTTCAAACATCTGTTGTGTAGCACATGGAAAAAGCATGCTACAGAATTTCTAAGGAAAGCTGCCTTGTAAATACGCAGGAAAGCTTTACTGATTCTCTTCTGTAGGGAATTAAATTCAACTAAAAATCACAATTTTTAAAAATTAGGAAAAGTATATATGGAAAGAAGGAAACCATAGCAGCTTCCCCCCGCTCCCCATGCCTTCTTAACACAGGAGTATTTACATTCAACAGCTGCCCTTTCCATTGCCCCATCAATCACCCTACACCGCCTGATGAGGGTATTTCAGGGACTGCTTCTCGAGCATGGAGCCCGCGAGCGCTTCCCAGCTCTCCGGTCCAGCTGTCCATGCTAGCAGCGGCAGTCGGCGCACTAAGACAAAGCGTGGTCGTGCACCACCTCCTCCCACCCAGACTCGCTCCCCGATTCCCACGGGAAGGAAATTCAAGCGTGAGGTCAGGAGGGCCGGGGCAAGGGGTGCCGAGAGCCCAGCTGAGCTGTGGCTGGCATCGAGCTGCAGCTCTACTATGCATTTCACCAGTCAGAGAGTCAAGTTACAGCATGATTCAGATGTGTGGGGCAAAGTGAACCCGCGGTGCGTCGTAAGCTGGCTAAGACTCGAAAGGTGATCAGCCCTGTCACTGCTACAAATTGAAACCATGATGTAAGTGGAGGAGGGGATGACAGCGTTACTAATAAATGACAGGGTAGCATCTGCAGAGTAGACAAACCCTACTAATCAAAGTCATGCTCTCTCTGCTGACCTTATCGCTTGAGGTAAGCTAGCCAGAGGGTATAATCCCTTCTGACATTGCTTCCCTGTCCAGATTGCCAGGGCAGGCCCTAAATACAAGCAAAACACATGACTATTCTGGGCAGCCAGTATTTTTCAAAGGCACTTGGTAGGAACATCTGTAAATCCCTTGATCACCTCAGCAATTCGGAGGTCGGCCAGGCTGTGGGCAGCACAGCTGCGTGGCAGGGGCAACCTCGCCGCTCCCTTCAGCCAGGGCCATCGCACCCGACCGGCCGTGCAGCTCGCTGCTTGCGATCCACTGAATTCCAAGTGGTTTCTCTGATGTCTGAAGTTTTATACCCGTATCATGTGTAATGCAACAATTTATTTCATGATAAGCATTTGATATTTATATAACCGGAGATGAGAGAGAGAAAAAAAAATCTGTCAGAAATAGCTTTACAGATGAGTCTTCTCATTGTCTAACAAGCTTTTCATTGTTTTTAATTTTCATTTCTCTCCATGGTTCAGGGCACTTTGAAAAAAAACAATCTATTCAGCAGTTTCCCACTCATAATTCAAGAAAGAGAGTCATGTATTATAATAGAGATAATTAGCTTTGACTGAAAATAATAAGCTTGGCACCAAATATCCCCCACTACTGCACAGAATAACCATTTATCGTCTTATATACTCTCCATCAAGCCTAATTACTGCAACAGTAATTACTAACCTGTTGAAAGAACAAAAGAAAATGCAACTAGCTCTGCACTGAAACAAGGAGAACATTGCTGATTCTAATAAGCAGCTCTTGGTTGCCCCCTCTTAGAGCACATTACTTGCCATTTAGACCCTGTCTCAACACATATGCTTGTAACCCCCAAAAAAGAAAATACATCCACAAATAGCCTGATTACAATGGTTAGGTCCCACCCATTTAGGCCAAATGTCTGTTTGGTTGGACTGAAGGAATGGCACTGATTTTTGGATTTCTGGGAAGTTAAGAGAGCAGCGCCTGTCCCAGGCTGTGTGCTGCAACGCTTCAGGCTTCCGTATGCTGGACAGCTTTGCTTGCCTACTCTTCTGACCTGCCAAACCCCTCTCCCTGGCTGTTATTCTATCTCTTCTCAACAGATATGCTGCCAATCATGCCAAAGAAAACTTAAACAAATGCAGCCCTCTATGTTCAAAGAACAACACGTGCTTAAAGGGTTTGAAGTATAAACTTTATCTGCAGAAATGTACTGCATTCGTTATCGCATTTCTCCTTAGTTCCACCGCGTCCCACTGTTGCTCCTGCTTAAACTCATTCATGGAGCTTCACCTCTGACAGCCGAGTAAGCCCTGGAAAAAAGCAGCGAGTGGCAGCACCAACCCCTTTTGCTGCTCAAGGTATTCCCCAGGCCATAAAAGAACCTGTATTTGGGAGAGCTTGTACAGCGACCTGAGAAAGAAGAGGGAAGTGTCATTGGTTTCCTTATACCCTGTTCCATCCAGGTCCCTGAACAGGACCTATCCCTCTCTCTGTCTTTGCCAATGAGAGTTGAAGGAACCTGGTGCCTTCTGGACACCATCAGTACTTTACAAAATCCGGACTGCCACAGTTGTTACGCTCATTGAATCCAGGAACTGGAACAATGCCACACAGCATATGCAAGCATTCACAGCTAATCAACCCAGCTGAAATTTCAGATATTGAATATTCTCCGGGAAACTGTTCGCAATCAATCCGCAGTATGTAAACAACACAACCCTCCCACCTCCAAAAGCCCCAACAAGCTATAAATACAACCAAAAAATACAACCTAGAAAACCTCAGAACCACTAATCTGAAGCACTCAACAAGCATGAGTTACACTCTGCCTCAAAGAATGAGACTGGTTTAAATCAGGAGAGGTTTGGGGCTTTTTTTGAGTTCTTGACTTTTTGCCCCCCTGCATTTTGAAGCCTTACGGTCATTATGGTTCAGGGCTTTTTCACCAGAATCACAAGGCCTAGAAATTGCCTTTCTTTACCCCCACTTTTTAAATAATTGCTTCTCTCCCTGTCACACAACCCCAGATGGTACAAGCTTTAAGGAGAATGCAACAAAGACTCCAAGAATCACTTCCAGCCAGTGTGTTCTCTTCCTCCGGTGGGCAGGTGCTGCTAGAAGGCATTCAAGTAACTAGGAGGGGGCTTCCCAACATGACGAGAATATCAACAAATGTAGAAGCCATGACACTCCTGATTATCCCATGCACAGGGAGAGGGGGATGATGTGTTTTCAATATAAAGGGGAAATTTCATAGCCTAAAGGCTATGTCATTGGTGTGTTTAGAGGTAGAGTAGGATAAAATCACCAATGTTTTCTACAGCCTTTGCTTGGCTACAAACTATACATTAGTATATTATTAATAAAAGTAAATACATTTTTCCTCCCCCAAAACCCATTACCTAAATGTAATTTGATTTTGTGTTTTAACATCTCATTAGTGAATTTGAGAGATGCTTATAGCAGGATTGGAGCCTAGCAGCTACTTAGGTTGTAAATGAAAATTTAAAACATCAGTAATATTTTTTTGATGAAACCACTGAGAGGCATATCTGATCCCTACCTAACAACGAAAAGGCCTGAAAAAAGTTTTAGTATGGCATTCACCATTTAGAATAACACAAAATAAGGCCAGGGCATCAGGAGATAATGGAATGACTTAATTCTCCATTTTGCCCAGCATTAAAATGTTAATTTACGGGGTCATTCTGCATGCCACCATAAATCTCTCCCACTAACTGGGAAAAAACCCAAACAAACAACCAACCTAAAATCGCTTCAATAAGATTTTTTTAAAAAAAATTGAGTTTTTCCACCTTCCTGATTTATTTCTTGTTTAACCACTGAACTGCATTTCTTCCAGTTCTTTTCCAACCAGCACTTCTCTGCAACACACACAATATATTCGCTAACTGCACCACAAAAAAAAAATACAGAATCAATTTTAAATTGTAGGCATTGCTCCATCCAGAGAATGTCTATATGGGTTTTCAAAGACAACAGGCCTTTAGTACCTCTAGGATTTATATAGTTTGACTTAGTACTCTTCGGAAGTCTGCTTTCACACACTCCAAACTAGTCTGCTTTATCCTGCATGAGTCACAGTGAAAAAGCCCACTCAGGAAAAATATCCAAAGAAAAGACAAGCAAACTAGTTAGTTGGAAGTAGGACAGACCTATGCCAAAACCAGAAACTCAAACATATCTGAACTTTGGGAATATAGACCTTAACTTCAAATGTATTCCCCATGTCTACAATAGGTCTCAGAAGGCTAATTTGTGTAATTATGCTGTTTGGTCACTAGTGTCTTTTGGTTGTTTTGATGCTTTCAGGAAATGAAGTGGTTTCTGGAGACAAAGAAAAATGGAGCATAACTCATTCCATTTGGAATTGTTGCCTTCCTTACTAATAAATATTTCTTCTTTAAGGACTTTGGAGACTCTCACCACCCTGATTCCCAGACACACTCCAAAGAAGCCAGAAAAATTATTCTGACCTACCTCTACGCGGGTATAAATCTGACTTTTTGTTGAACAGAACCTGCAAGACTCAAGACGATAAACTTACAAAAAAATCTTCGGTTTTGCATGCATCCAAACTTTTGGTCAACTCTAAAACAGAGAGATACAAAATACAGGTTTTGTTTTCAACATGAGCTCTCTTAGCATCTGACGATCTTTTGCATGAATTTTCTCTTCAAGACTCATACCAATATCTCTGTTAAAAATCTCACAGTGACTCTTTTCAGAATAGGTGGATTATCGGATCATCTGATGCAAGCACAGTTTTTACAACAGTCCTATTTTACAGGATGAGCCACACATGGAGAGCATGTTATATATTTATTCTTACACAGAAAGGGCTGTTATGTACTTTCAGTCTGAGCAGCTTCTTGACTTCATCACAAATTCTTTTTTCCTCTTTAGAAGACTTCATTAAGGATGTAAGATTGGCTGCAAAGAGAAATGCATTACAAAGAACTTCTCCAAGTTATAACTGCCTACACAGCTGATTCAACAGGACATACAGAACTGGATATGGAGAATAACGCACACATCCTTATAGATGGAAATGAAAGTTCTCACATTCTCAGTTAATACAGATCTTTTTTCAGAATATTTTTATATCTAGGCTCATTATTCAGTTTAGAACGTCTTAACAATTTCACCCTCTTTTGGTTTTACAACATACCCCACACGAATAATGTAATGACTGGACATGTCTCTAGGATTTTATGTGCATTCTTTTAAAAAACTTTAAATGTGGTCAGAGGTATTGTAAAACTCTCTCTGTGAACAAAGCCGTCAGCTGGTCTGGAACTTCTTACTCATTAAAAAAAAAAGTGAATTAACATTTGCCTTTGTGATATTCTCTGCTGTGTACAAATAGTGCTCTACAGTCTTTCTCTATCAGGTAGATCCTTGCTGTGTACAATTTGGCTTTGATGATGCTTGGCTGCTGCTGGCCACCTGATCTATATTCACTCACTCTCTTCCTCTCCTGAAGAAAAGGTCAAACTTTAATGTCGTTGTTCAGGTATTCAGACTGGTGCATCTTTCTTGACTTAACGCTGCAGCCTGAGCAATGCCTTTTGCTTTAAGTGCTGGCATGTTAAGGCAAAAACTGAACCTGAACAAGAACTGATCAGTACGTAAGGAAACAACGCCATCC
This sequence comes from Balaeniceps rex, assembly GCA_013401315.1. Taxonomy (NCBI): domain Eukaryota; kingdom Metazoa; phylum Chordata; class Aves; order Pelecaniformes; family Balaenicipitidae; genus Balaeniceps; species Balaeniceps rex. The sequence goes on from VYZW01014863.1 coordinate 410,988, forward strand.
CATCAGTTTCTCCAAAAGAGCAGTGTACAGTTTTCTTCCACTCTGCTTTGCCTTTTTAACCACAAAGTATTACAATTTTTGCTGGAAGCACCAAAGGAGAAACAACTGCTGCTGAAAATACTCAGCCCACGTATTTGCCGGATTATCAAAGCCCTACCTCTGCTGTGATACACACAGGACTCCCAGTCTCCCTCTTCCTCCTAGTACTACAGCCATCTCATCCTATATCTTTTTTCAGTCTCTTTGCCCAGATAGGTCTATTTACCCAAAATCTTGAAATCACTGCCTGCTCCTTGGCACTAAGGGTACCTCCCACAGGGAACACCCCAGAGATTAACATCAAGAATATATAGATATAATAAGGTCTTTATGTTTCCCTGCTCCAAACAATACTGCAGTGGTCTGACACAGGTACAAGGGTTACCACTGTCCTCTGTGAAAACATTTAATGCTATCCCTTCCCCCCTCCAAATGAGAAATCATGTGTTGCTTGAAGTTTGACTAGTCATGCCCTAAAGCAAACATATCTTCCTCGATTAATGCACCTACATCAGCCAAGAAGGCCTGGCTCCTTTCACTGGCACTCCTTGGCTTCCAAGTGTCCCGAATGAATCACCTTTCTTATTTCACATCTGAGTAATTATGGATCTGTAGCTCCCTCACCTTTAGCTGTCAGTTCAGACATAAGATCAGCTCTGCACAAAATGACCAAAACTCCTGTGTCCATCAGGTCCACTGAAACACTTTAAAAACTCATGTATCTGGGGCCTTTCCTCAGTCATCAATTAACTTTTGCATTTATAAGTTTGTCTCATCTGAACCAGACAACCAAAAAAAACCCCAATCACTGTCAATAGCATAACATCTGATTACAAGCCTGTAAGTTTCCACAGTTCAGTGTACACAGTGTCTTTGTTCAAAGCCTGGGCCTCCGTGGCACAGAAAGGGAATTAACATCTCTTCTCCCATGACAGAGTGGTTGCTTCAGGCTAATACTGACCAACACTAAACACAGTCGAGTAGTGTAGCTTGTAATGAGTAAATAACTGCCATGCTGCCAGTCCCATAACTTTCCTACATAGGAACATCCAGGAAAACTATTTTATACCTCCTACAAATAGCATTTAGAAGATATATATCACAGTCATGCCAGAATATCCCAGTCATACAGCAACAAGTCCTGAGAAAGCTCCGTAAACTTTTTCACAGCTATACAAAGGGTAGCTGAATTTAGAGTCTTATTAGATATTAAAAACTGACCGCATGAAGGAAGTGTAAAGCAGAGAGAAGCATCCTGGGACCCAGAGGTGGGTGAGCTACAGCTGGTTTGCTACACATGGTGTGTGTATGACTTTACATAAGGATCCCTAGAGCTGAAGTTAGTGGAGCTTTTTATTGCGTGTGCAGCATTCTTGAAAAAGTCAGATCTGCTGTAACAACAGGGATAAAAATTTAGTCTACATCTCTCTGTCAGTGCGTCTTCAGCTCCAGCATGCCTAACGCTTCTCTGAAAACAGAAATTCTGAGTCCAAGTCACACAAATATGTTTGAAAACTTTTCCGTGAGATCATCAAAGAGTTAGACGCAATGATCTGAGATTTCTACGCACAGCTTCTGGTTAGAATGACGCCCACCCTGCCCTGGCTATATTGGCTTTTGTGACTGAGGGGAAAATGACGTGCACTACAGCCTCCTCTCCCTGCACCTCACAGCCTTTTGCATGTTTCTTCCAGTCAGAGGGAATACCACTGTGCCCAGCAGAAACAGGACCATGTGCCTGGAGAGGCGGCAACCCAAAGTATAATGCACCTTCTACTGGCTGCGAGCGAGCCTGTGGTGTGCTAACCCAAAGCCCACCCAGAAGCCTCTTGATGGAACCACGTTAACCCCAAACCCCGCCTGTCCCTCTCCAAGCCAAGCATAAATACCACTTCCAAACAGGGCTTGTTCCGCCCGCAAAGTTGAAATAAATAGCATTAGAAAACAGGTCCATCTGGAACTGAGAGCGCTGAAACATTGTTTTTGTACTTTTCTTGATCCCCAGAGTATATGGGACTTCTGATGCATCGAGAAAGAAACTCGGTATTTTAAGCAGCCTTTTAACCCACTGGCTAGATGAGGGGGGAGGGAAAGGGGGTCAAAATGGAAGCTGCCTAACAACAAAATCTGTGAACTCTGACCTTCTGTCTGAAGATGAAAGCTGAGTTAGATGATTTTTCTATAGATTTCATTAAGGCAGCTTTTAAGGCTACCCTGTTTGAACTCTCGGTTGCACTTCAGTTCTGTAAACAACTGCCGGAGGGAGAGTTAAGTGAGTGCAAGTCCAAAAAAGTAAGAAGCATTTTCAGCAGCAGAGAATATTGATCATGGTGAGAAACCATTTATGCCCTGAAGGGCCATCAGCTGTCACTATTTCCCTCGCTCCAGAGCCATATTTAGATGCTTAATAGGAGTTAATTAACATATTCATTAATAGGTGGGTGGAGCTGTGTCAGTCTCAACAGATAGGGAACACTGACATCAAAATAGACCAATTAACATAATTTGAATTGTGAGTCTAAACTCACAATTGATAGCAAACACAGAAATTGCAGCATCATATCAGATGACATAAAATTTATTTAATTCAGTGTGCTTCCAGCAAGTGGCCAGAAACAAGTATGCAATGTTACCTGAAGTGGTCAGCTAAATTGGTGCACAGGAACAGCAGCTCATCAGTGAAAGGCTTACTTCATTTTGAACTCACAGTCCTCTGAAACAGTTTAAATCTTATCTAAAGCAGTTCTGGATGATCTTTTTATCCTCGGAAGCATCTGTAGATAGCTCGTGGCAATGCCTTCCACAGGCTTAATACGCATTATACAAGACTGCGTCGCTTGACTCAACTTCAAGTTTACTGCATTCAATCCTTTCCTTGTGCGATTAGAAAAAAATGAATAGCTCCATTCAACTCACGCTTTTATGCCATTCATTAATTCATCATCAAAAAGCTGAAATTTAGTTGTAGACATGGCCTAAATTCAGAAAGATCCCGAGTACTCTGCTCAGACACAGATGCACCTCTTCCCTTCTACTGAGCTCCCTATTGCCTGATAATGCCCCAAGGAACGGCAGGTCTTACTAGAAGCATTTTGCTACAGCAGATACTGCATAATTTCATCTTGCAAGTCCACTTAGGACAAGCACTTAAAAAAAAAAAAAAAGAGAGCATTCAGTCCAAAAACAGCAATTAAAACAAAAAAGCTGCTAGTATCAGATATTGTGAGGGAGCAGTGGAAGGGAAAGGAGAGAGAAAATAGGCCCAAAGTGAGATCCTAGCAAATGGGAATGAAATCTCACTTTGCTGGCATGCACTTCAGTAAACAGGTTGCATACTATACTCTGCTTCCCCACCACACTCCAATTCAAACGCTGCTCACATACGGAGTGTGAATGTTCTTGTTCAAATCCCATAAGGTTTTTATTTCCTTTGCTTATTGACAAAACAGTAAAAACACTATGTTGAACAATTTTGCTACAAGAAAACAGCAGTTTGTCAGAACGATCGAATAAGGCATCCCTCGATGGAAAAAACCACAATGCTATTAGGCAGTGGAATGTAACAGAGATAGTTCATTATATGGATACTAAGAGATTGCATTATTTTCCCTTAAAAGGTAGCATTTATACAAGTTATACACTATTACAGGCATACGAAAATTACTTGAAAAGGGAGTAGAGAATGATGTTGAGAGGTTAAGTGGGGTGTTCCCCTTTATCTCCTCAGACAATACAAAGCAAGCTGATACTCAAGGAAACTGAAAGCCAGTGAATTTACCAACAACAAAAAGAATTTTTTTTTATTCAGCGCATTATAAATAAGCTGTGAAACTTGCAGTCTTGAGACATTATTAAAGCCAAGAGCTTATCAAGATTCAAAAAGAGATTTTTGTATATGCACACAATAGGAAAACTGGCAGTAGCTCAGAGAGGTAGGTTCTTTTGAAAATTTCCAACAAGACCTGGAAGCTAAAGTTCTACCTTCAAAACCCATTTAAGCACACAGTGATTACAACCGCAAGAATAAACCCCGCTTCCGTAATTGAACTCATCATTCAAGACTGCGCTGGTGCTAAGAGCCTCTTAACTGGAATTCACCCTATTCTTGTCCTGCCTCTCTGGGTGGCAAATCCAGCTAGCGTTCATCTGTCTGCTCTTGATTTTCTATGAAGACATGATTTGTGGTGCCTACGTCAGTTGTAACCTCAGGGGGCACGACTGAGGTGGTTACTCACTGGTAAATTCTTCTCCAAGATACAAGTCCTAGACTCCTATAGAGGCCAGAAAGAACTGTGGTTGAAGGCAGAACTTGGCCTCTTAGATGCATTGGCAATAGGCTCTGCATGTATGAAGGGCTCTAAAGGCCATTCTGGATTCTTGCCTTCCTTTTTAAACTGCTTTGACAGAGAAGGGCAAAATATTACCATGCACAAAATTACCATGAAGTGAGATGGGACCTGAATTAGGCAGGGAATTCAGCAAGTAGCAAATTTACCAATGAATGCAACTTGCATTATTCCGAAAGTATTTGCTAGTTTCATCTAGCAATGGGTATCCAATTTCAGTAAACTATTCACAAAACTGTTACTCATAATTACCCCATTTATAAACTACCCAAACAATTAGGATAATTCATTTCTCTGGCTAAGGACAACAGATCCCATGTTTAGGAGCATCCCTTTGCCACTATCCTACCAGCTGTTCCCACTGTGCTGGGGTACCCTCAAACTCTCCTCTTTACTTTGCGCAAATAAGCATTTACTAGCAGAGGAACCTAGCTGCTTCCCTTTGCAGAGGGGGGCCCTAACCATGAGGTTGCTCATTTTTCTTAGTCTCTCACCAGTTCAATTTTCTGCCTCTGCTCAAAATAGAAGAATCTGGAACCCTTTTGAAGCCTCTTGTATTAGCTACATACAAACATTTAACTGCTCATTGGACTAGAAGACAGACTGAGAATGACAGCTTAGCCAGTGGCTCAGGTGCCACAGGATGCATGCTTAAGTTTCTGTTCTTGCTCCACCAAAGGCCGTTTCCACAAATTTGGAAAAGATAATGAATGTACCCCTTCACCCAGCAATGCCTAACAGCTTGATAGCACTGGTAAAAACTAGGAATTCAAAGCCTCTTACAGAACGGAGGAAAATCTGAAATTCGGTCTCTGTGATGAGATCCTGGTTTGGACAAAGCTTTGACGTGGACGTGCCTAGGACTTCTCGTGCAGCAAGCTCCCCAACAAAACTGAAAAGAATTTCAACTGAAAAAAGGCAGATTTTTTTTGCATTATAAACTACAGAAGTTTTCTAAACAGAGAAAACTCAAATCAACTTATATACCTTTCCACAACCAGCCCACTGTGCACATACAGGCAGGTTCCTTGGATACACTTAATGCTGGGACTTGTACTTTTCCAGGCTTAGGATTTCATGACAGGAGCTCAGTGTGAGGTATCCCCAGACAATACTTTCCAGTTCACTACTTGCCTGAATCCATATCATGTACTCAGGGTCAAATAAAACAGGTCCATCTGCTGTTGCTGCAGGAATGGATATGTGTTCCCTT
>VYZW01014863.1:420634-454760 GCA_013401315.1 Balaeniceps rex
AAGTCATCTTATGAAGTAGTTGTGACTGGATTTTGGCAAGGGATGGGGAGCAGAAGGGAAGTGCATGGGGGGGAGGGTTTCCGAATTCTGCTGGGTCTTATCCTTTGACACTTAATGCTGGGTCATTTATGGGAACGTACTTGCACGTTGCGTTCTCCCTGTGGGCCAGATGGGAATCACTCCAAGGGGAGTTTGTTCCAGTAAGGAGAACACTTAGACTAAGTACCTCTGTATGTAGCCAGCTGGAAGCCCAACTCTAAGACTGCAGCATTGAAATTCATTCCTCTAGGACTCTGTTAGTATCCCTGGAGCGACACCAAAGATACCCCTCCCCCCTTTTTTTCCCCATAAGAAATAACTGGTTTGCCTTAATATACTTAAAAGATACACCACATTAGCCTTCTCTTTTGTATTTTCATTGGGTGCTGTTTGCTTTTCTTCAAGGAGGTTGCATCCACAGTTAGACACAATGTGTCAAAACGATCCACTCCTATCACTGACTTCATAAGATGACTTGTAAAGAAGCGTTCTCTTTGATCTCTATTGGTCAGTCTCTTAACAAAAATGGGTTACCAGACACACCTCATTCAAGCGCTGACATCAAAGCAAACTTGTTAGTCTGATTGGCAAGGATAAAATCTCTGCCAACATTTGGGAGGTGATGGTGCAGAGGTCAGTGCAGCAATCTCATATGCTATGACTGGCCATCAGCAACAGACAACTGGATTTGTTGCAATGTGAAGTGACACTGGCTCTTACTGCTTTGCAAACAAAAAGGTTCATGATTCTCCAGCATTCTGGCAATGGTGGAAAGGGGAATCTTCCACAAATACGTCTCTCCCTCAGGGCCCAGCATTTAATTGATGCTTGCCTTCTGGCTGCCAGGTGCTCCTCACAGTATCATCCACATCAGTCAAAGTCTATTTGCCTTTGCTTCTCTCCAGTTACCTTACCCTCCCCCCAGGATGACAATGACACCTCAGGACACCCACTAGAGCTGCACTCCTGTGGTATGCTGGAAAGGCAGTCTTTGCTGGTCACTCATTTCACGGCTTCTCCATGGCCTGGAAGGAAAGGCAGGGCAGGATGCTCTGACCCATGAAGAAGATCCCCTCCAGTGGGTCCTTGTCTGCCTCTATCACTGAAGTGACTGAGGGACATCTGGGTCTTGGGTCATCATCCCTGACTGCAGAGAGTCACAGGTGATGAGAAGCTCACTGTTTGCTGACCTGCCAAAGGAGTCATGCAGCTGCAGGAAATACTGGCATGCCTTTCAAGATGGCCCAGCAAGTCAGGTTCTGTCTCTTGCCTTAATGTACAGAGTTTTTGATATTTTTAAAAATTTGAACTGGCACCATACAGTGGTGGGCATGAACCCAGCCTCTTCTAGCTTTGCTGGTATCTCCTCATATTTCTACTAGGAGTTTCTCCCAGGAGTAGAGCCACAGAGCAGGGCACAGTCCTTGCATAATACATTAAGACCTCGGTCCCCACCAAGCCTTGGCTGCACCTCTCTGTGCTGATACACACTAAGCATCTCTTTGCAGAGCATCATCTCAGTGGTATGGCTTGTGGATGAGATACTTCTGGAGCCATTTGTCAATGGCTGGGGGACTAGGACCTTGGTGTGAAGTAGAGAGTGTGCTGATACAACAGCACCAGAAAAGCCTACAGCTCTTTGGAAGGGCCTCTTTCCCTCTCCAGAGACTAACTAGGCTCCTCATACAGGCACCTATGATAGGTGGCCAAAATCAGACGCTGCACATAACCCCACTGACCCCATGCCAAAAACCATGTAGCAGGACAGTTTATCATAAAACTTACAAATAATTCCCCCATTTTCCTCTCCTCATAAGATCATTTTCCTTCTCTTAGCACCTCTGTGAAATAGAAGTTTTCCCAACATTTCAGATGTAGAAATCACAAAAGATTGCTCACGAATCATACAATTCCCCCTAATTTCCAGTTTCCCCCTGGAAACTATGGTATAGTTGGGAAGAGAATCCTGACATTTGGACTACAGGTTCCATATCTTAAACATACAAAAAAAAAATCTCTTCTTATTTAAAAAAGCAGAGACAGAACAAATGTTAGAGACCCAATTCTCTACTGCACAGCTGTACAAAAGGAGGCTAACACATTACTGGTCTAGAATAGTCAGTGTAAAATGGTAGAAAAGGAAACACCTGGTACCTAATGAGGTGTTACAAACTTGTATTTGCAATGAAAGTACACAAATTCAAGAGGAAAATAGACTTATGCAGCCTGAAGCCAAGAAAATCCAACGAGCAATGGATTGATCTTTAGGCCTTGAACTTCAATAGGACTATTCATCCACTTAAATGTTACATGTGTATTTTAGCACCTGGCTGAATTAGAGCCTCAGACAGCAAATCAGGAGATGGCTGCTTGTTTTCAGCCCACAGAAAAGACAACCCATTTTGAGAACTGCACTGATTACCCTGGTTTATAATCTCCTTAATATCAAGTTCCACAAAGATACATTTTGTTCCCTAGAGCTCCCCAGAAATCAGCTAAACATATGGACTGCTTGCTTACACCTACTACAGAAGGCTGAGTATTGAGGATTTATATATTTTAGTCTATGTGGTGTAAATATGTATAAATTTATATTGTGTTAATTTATGGCATACACTACAGAAGGTTTTGCGTGAGCTACATTGCATTCCTTCCCACATTTCTGCTGAAATATTCATCTTCGGGTCTTTTTCTCCATGTTTTCCTTAGTCTCGCCACAGATGTTTGGGCAGCTTGCGTTAGAAGGGAATGTGCCTTAGAAGTACATTTAGGAATTTAGGTGATGAGAATACCAAACTCAACTGTGTGGCTACAGCCTGACAGGATTAACAGCCTTGGTGAACACTCACCAGTGTCTCGGACCTGCCTTCTGATACACAGGCAGGCATCGCAACGTAGCTTGTAAATTAGCACCACCAAGACAGACACCCAGCGCGCAGAGAGCTTCTGTCTCCAGGATTGCCAAACAAGTGCCTAACAAACATTGCGTTCACACACAAAACACGGATACATAAAGCTGCCGTGCCAAAAGAAGGACTGATTCTCGCAAGAACAGGCACCTATGTATCAACAAACTGCACTCAGCATTACCACAAGCAGTCCCTTCCATCTGCCTGTACGCAGCTCTCGAGAATGAAAGTGTATTAACGCGTCCCAATTGCTTTGAAATCGATAGGACTCTTGCTGTTGGCTCAACAAGAGCAAGGTCAAGCCGTTGGGCCAAAACATAGCCCTTATCACAACTCTATCAACACAGTCTTTGTGTACAAGGACTGGCGGCGACCCAGAAGTCCCAGTGCCAAATCGTGGCAGTATTAAGAGCCTGCTGCCTGCCATAACATCCAGCAAGAGATATGAAGACATACAGAAAACTTAATTAAAGCATGACCTAATCAACAGAAGTGGGGCCCAACATGGTGTTTATTTGCCTACATTAGAGTTGCATTTCACTGACTTACTGGAATATGAAAATGCACAACTACATAAATAGTACCAGAGGGAGTTACCTAAATAAATAAATAAATCGTCTATAGCTAAATAAATCTTTCAGCTATTACAGAGTCCCAAATACAACGCATAGTACTAACTGACAGAGAGGAATGAGTAAGAGGATGCGTCTGCAAATATTTTCTCACACACAGCTGTGAATTACTCTGAATCTTTGACCCTTTTTCCCATTCACCGTCCAAAAGAATTTCTATGTTCTGTGTTTATGGCAACATACTGGGAGATCTAGGTTCAAAGTCCAGCGCTGCTTCAGATTCTCTGTCTAATTCTGGGAAAGTCACTTTCTCCTTTGAGGTCCTCTGGGAAAGACATAGCTATGGACATTTTTCTTCAGTCCTCCTCCTATCCCCAAGTGCCTGCAGATCCTCACCAGATCTGGGATGGTAAATTCCCATCAGCATGTACGTTGCCTAATACAGGGGTGGCGGTATTTCACAGGGCAATGTTGGAGGAACAAAACATACAGTGGTAAAAAGCCACAGATTTCAGCAGTTTAACTGAGTTCTTCTGGATAGCTTTTCCATAAGTACTACTACAGCCACACCACACAATAGCAGATGCATCAAAAATGCTGAAAAAGCATTTTAGCATAGAGAAAGTAAATAATTCTAATTTAGGAGGCAAAATTTACAGTAATTCAATGAGGGTGCAGATTACATTACCCTGCTGCATTGCTGTACAAAGGTTTCAACAGACCATACCTTTTGCTGGTTTTATTTTATAAACAGGCCAACCAAAACCTCACACGTAAAATAATCCACAACCAAAAATACAACTCTCAGACTACTGCCACTCTTCTACCTCAACCCTGTTTGCCCAACTCTTTCCCAACCTATTACCCTGGCCCTTCTTTTCTCACCTGCTGAAGGTATCCCACAGTGGAGTCTGAAGTTGCTCAGCCCAGGGAAAAGTCACCAGGACTAAGCATGGAAATCAGCGCTCCCTGGTCCCACCACGTGCTGCTGCTTGGCTAAGCCTCGCCCTCTCCAACACGAAAGAGCTACACAACACTGGGAAGATGCTGTTTGGCCCTCTTCCTAGCATGACAGAGCCAGATTCTTAGCTAGGGTCCCAAAACAGTCCTCAAAGATGAAATAAAAAGTAATACTGTTTGGGGTTCCCATGTGGCTGATTTTCCGATTCTCCTACTTTCCTCCCCCTTTCTTTGTTTTCCAAGGATTTAAATGACTGAAGGATTAAAACCAACAGAAGTTAGTAATCATCCTATCATGCCTTAAAGACAACAGAGCACAATCAATGAGTGCTGATGGTTTGAATACCTCAGTAAGCTGAAACATATTCAGAGAGTTTTTCAGTGAACTTAAGTAAACGGGGAGAATGGTTCAAAAAAAAAAAAACCACACCAACAAAAAAAATCCCAAAAAGCAAAGTCTGATCTTCGATAATTAACAGCAGAAACAGGGCTAAACTGAAATAAATTATTCAGTGCAAGTACTTCAGACAGCTCTTAAGAATAACACATGGATCTGTGGCACTCTTTAAGGGACTTTGTGCCTATAAACTAATTAATAGATCTGACTTCTCCATATGTAGTTTTTCCATCTGTAACAGATAAAGTATAGATAGGTTTCTTCATGTAACAGGAAAAATTAAAACTAAAGTTATTTTTGTAAGTTGTAGAATATTCTCTAACTTATTCAGAACACGAATGTGTGAAATACCATGACAGAATGGAAATTGATTTTGTAAAATGTGAGAGTGAACGACCGCGCTCTGAAACATGTGGTGCAAAGTCAGAGACACGGCGCTCTGCTTCCTTCCCCTCCAACCACCGCCCAGGCATGTTGCAACCCAAAACAGCAGAGCGCAGCCAAAAGGGCAGCTAATATAACCCGCTCCTCACTACGGTGAGCAAGCAAGAAAGCCGCGTCAAAAGTGTTTTCGTTCTAAAGCTGAAAGGCTGCAAGTTCCTGCCACGCCACTACGTTGTACAGCAAGGCTTCGCTCAAGCCTTTGCAAGCGCTAGTCATAAATGGCGTTAGAGATATACCCACCATTTTGTTGCCTGATCTCCCATGTTGGGGAAGTGCTTAGACCCTCTGCTTTAATCAACACGGGAGCTTCTGGTCACTTCTTGGGGCAGCCACCATACTGTGTGCGTAGGAAAATGCTGTACAGCTTACTAGGCCAAGCAGAGCTGGCGTGCATGAGCTTGTCCAGCCTTTTCAACTGGTTAGAAATCTGTCTCCGGCCATTTCATCCAGCCCAGGATCTGAACGCTGCTAGGACACAGCTGGGAAATGGCTCACTTCCATTTTTACAGATAACACCTCACATTTTACAAGATTAACCTTGACGCTTAGATTTCAGAGGTAGCTTCCAAAGTTCTAGCCAAACTAATGTACCTCTGTCAAGGTCAGCCATATACATTAACCGAATCCCATCTGTGAGGACCAACAGAGTCTCCCATGCTTCCCTCCCCCTGCCTGGAGATCTGGTCAGTGTGGGAAGCTGCCATTCACACAGACATTAGCATACTTACTTATTTGTAAAGGTTAGTTATTTTTAAAGGTTACTTAACATAGAGTGTATTAGCAGAACGTGACATAGCCTCACATTTCAATGTTCAAAAAGCAAGAAATTTTGTACAACCAAGTCACCATCAACATTCACAAAAACCCCAAACCTGTTCAGAGGCTCAGAAACATGCAGGCAGTTCTTTTACCTGACATCTTTTCTCCCAAAATGGTTCATAACTCCCATCAACAAATTGTCCAACAGCGGTGCCATACCCTGCCAGTATCTGTGCCAAGAATTAACACCTCTTGGCTATCTCCTCTCTCCTTATCCCACACCTCATCATCCAGCAGCCCAAACATCTGGTCATCTCCACTGGAAACCACCTCTTATCCAGCTTAATCATCACAACCCAACGTCCAGCAATGTTCCCAGCCCTAGTCTCTAAATGCAACATTTGCTTGAGTGTGTTCACATCAGATCTCATTACTGACTTCAAGGAGAGCATCGAGAAGAGTTTCCTTCACTTCATCTTCTGTTGCTGAACACATACAACGAGCCCTGACATCTACCCTTTAATTAATATGAATAATGGCAAACTTTGGGAGATAACCTGGAGTTTCATCCAATCTGAAGTTAGGCCTAAACCCAAAGTAAACACTCCTCAACATTTTTGGAGGCCGTACTCAGATGCGGGGGTTTGGTTTCACTTCCCCTGTAAACTGATTCTGCACACAAGACTGCTAAGATATTTTCTTCTTTTATATCCTAGCATTTTTTCCTCAGACTTCACTCCTTATTACAGAGCACTCTTCCCAGAATTGCCTTGTTGTCTCATTTGGGTTAGTCAGAAATACAACACTGAAGTGCGAGTACTTAAAAAGCCAACCATACAAATCTAGGTTATTCTTTTGCTTGTGATGGGGTTTGGTTGGGTTTTGGGTTGGTTTTGGTTTTTTGAGGGTTTTGGGGGGATTTTGTTGGGTTTTTTTGGTTGTTTGTCTGGGTTTTGTTGTTGTTGGGGGATTTTTTTGGTTTGTTTTTTCTTTTGGGTTTGGGGTTTTTTTGCAAACCTACGTGCCTTTTTAATATAGCTGGAATTCATCTGCTCCTACCCTTTCTCTGTAGTTACATGCATCTTCCTTTTGTCATTCCCAACACACTTTTCACTTTAGCAAGCTCAGAAAATAGTCTCATATGCAAGAGATCCAAAGTTGTGCTAGAAAAGAGCTATGAGAGCATTTCAAAAGGAAGAGAGGACAGAGTAGAAGAACCACCTATTGCCATCTACCATCAGTCCCCAACCATCCAACTGGATGCTACATATGCAGAATTGGCATGGTCTTTCACAGAGCCCTCCTTTTTCACAATGACTGTATAAAAAAAAAAATCATCTGGCAATTAAGACATCCTTCCACTGTTTCATTTACCCTTCTGCTTAAGGAAACAAAAGTTTCCCTAGCAGCCTCTCCAATTTGTATTTAGTATACCAGTTAAAGAATAAAATACAACACTGTGTCCTGGTTTCAGCTGGGTTAGAGTTACTTTTCTTCCTAGTAGCTGGCATAGTGCTGTGTTTTGGATTTAGTATGAGGAGAATGCTGATAACATACTGATGTTTTAGTTGTTGCTAAGTAGTGCTTAGGCTAGTCAAGGACTTTCTTTTTCAGCTTCCCATGCTCTGCCAGGTGCACAAGTAGTTGGGAGGGGGCACAGCCCAAGATAGTTGATCCAAATTGACCAAAGGGCTATTCCATACCATATGACATCATGCTCAGTATATAAACCGAGGGGAGTTAGCCGGGGGGCAGCGATCGCTGCTCGGGGACTGGCTGGGTGTCAGTCAGCAGGTGGTGAGCGGTTGCATCACTTGTTTTCTTTTCCCTGGGTTTTGTTTGTCTCTCTTGTTCTCCTTTTCATTACAATTATTATTATCATTATTATTACTATTACTATTATTATTATTTTATTTCAATTATTCAATAGTCAAGGACTTTCTTTTTCAGCTTTCTTTTTCAGATTCTGTCCCCCATCCCACCGGGGAGGGGGAGGGTGAGCGAGCGGCTGAGTGGTGCTTAGTTGCCGACTGGGGCTAAACCACGACACACTGGAATGAAGCTGGTGTGTGGGACTGCTCCTCCAGGTGCCAGTGCTCCCGTGGCTGAGGTGAGGGCAAACGAAGGCGAGCAGCGACCCCGTTTTCTCAGCTGCTGTCCCGTGTAGGCTGCTCTTATCGTGCAGTCCACCGTGCAGCAAGGGGAATGCTGTTCAACAAAACAACCAGCTTTCCCCAGCACCACGGGGATATCTCATCTCCACTACAGCTGTGCCGTTAATAAGCACCTGCTTTGATATTGCATACTTTGTTATTTGTAAACGTGCAGTCAGAATCTACGTGAACACAGCCCAAGAGCCTGTTTCCAGCCTCAGCTGCTACTCACCGGCCACACTCAAAAAAAAAAAAAAAAACGAACTAACAGAAGAAAGAAAAGCTGCTCTCTGGGGGCTGAGCTCATTTCCTATATAGTAGTTTCATAGGGATGAATCTTCCACTAACCTGGTTGGCTGACACAAATTGTACAGGGAACAACAGGAGGCTTGTCAGCACTGCTCCAGCATACAAATGAACATAACAGACTGGTAGCATTAAACTCATCTAAAGATAAAATTATGATCTCCAGTCATTGAGAAAGATGATAACTTAACCACAGGATGTATCGCAATTAGCTTCCTCAGCAGCCTACAGAAGCAATATATACAAATTACAAGATAATCTTCTGCAATTTGAAACCATTTAGGATCTTTAGCATCATATACTTGGATCAATTTAAATCTTAAAGTTGCTATCATCTTTCCTTCTTACTCAGAGATAAATATCTTCTCATTTTCTAGTGAAACACAGTAGATATGTTTTTTACCTGGTCTTACTGTATCATTTCTTTAAGTTAGATGGTTGAACTGTAACGAACTCCACAGGACTGTGGTTGCAAAGCACAAGCAGCGCTGGCCACCTCAATATCTGTATTAGATTGCCCCCAGTGGCAAGGAACTGTAAAAGACTTTCGCAGAGAAAGAAATTAAAATTTCCAATTGAGAAATAGGTCTGCTGCATGTAGAAATCTTTAAGCTTTCATCCATTTCTAGGAAACTGGAATGGGAGGAGCATCCCTCCTACTCCTGAAGACATCTGCACTGTGGGGATACAGGGAAACTACTGCAGTACAAGCAAGGGTTTAGCAAATTAAAGCTTGTCAGAATCACAGAGAACTTTGGGGTGATCTGGGTCCACTTATACTTTCGTTACAATGCTGTGCTTCTTTCTGATGTTCCCCTTTGGACATATAATACTTAAAAACTAGCTCAAGCACTTGAGAGGCTTGATTCTCTGCACAGTCTAGGAGCAGCCAAGATATTTCTTTCTATGGCCTTCTCTTCCTCCTCCTGCCTTGTTTTCAACTTAGCATCTGGCAAAACTGGAAAAACCCCGGGACATAAAATTCCCTTAACTGTGAGTAAGCCCTCATTATTATGTCTTTCTTATAAAATGGTTTGTTTGATTAATGCCTGTTTGCATGGAAAATTCTCTCCTCTCCTTTGCTCTCTCCTGCAATTGCTTTGCGTTTTACTGTCTGCTTTGGCAAGGAGAAAAAGCTGGATGCTGGGTTAAATCATGCCCCTTTCTGAGATCTGCGTGACTTTTGTTGTTCATTTCCATGGCACCAAGATTTGACCCTTATTCTTAACAGCTAGAGCCTCCGACAGTGGCCTACCGCACCATTTTAAGTCTCCGGAGCAAGTGACCAAGTCCAAAGTTGCTATTTAAAATACCAGTGATTTTTCAAAAGCCTGTTTAATTCATTAGGCTTTATCCAATCCCCTCAGCCTTGTTCAGACGAATCCAGTAAGCTCTGTTCTCTCATGCTCCCTCACCTTTTAAGTGGCAGCACTTTTAACTTTGCACAGAGTAAGAATTTACCCCAAAATAAGTTTAAAAAATAAAAATCCTTCCCTATTGAAATGTGAGGCTGATACTTGCACATGTGATGATTTTAGAGTGACTGAATCTTTACTATAGAAAGATGGCTATTTAAAACCTAAACAGGAGACTAACACTTTTAACAGATTAGTCTTACTTGAGTTTATGGAAACCAATAACCAGACCTGCAAACATTTATGTACTTGGCAATTACGGGTAGCTGTCTGGACTCACAGCCAATGGAGTTAAACATTTCGGAGATTGTGATTCATGATATAATCTGTTTATGAAGCTAATTACACTTCTTGTCATTGTTGACAATGTATGATTATAGAGACAAAAATCTTGGTTCTGCTAGTCAGATTCCATGGGAGGGTATAGACAGAGGGAAAGAAAGAAAAGAAAACAAAAGGAATCAAAACAAGCTTCTCATTTAAGAAAAGACTACCCGAGTCCAGAAAAAGAAGGCCGGGGGGGGGGGGGGGGGAAAANAAGGAGATAGGTAAAAAGGTATACAAGGCTATTTTCAATGTATCTCTAAGTAAACATGTAAAAAGCAAATTTGAAACTTCCAGAAAACTGGAATGGAAAAGAACTATGAAAGAAAATCTCAAACATAACAGACAGTTCCAGCTTTGCAAGTAAGGCAATACATTCCAGTACATCGTGCAGATGCCAAGGCTTCTCTCAGACAAAAGCACATCTTTTTTGAGAATCAGAAGTCCTCTTTACAAGGACTGGATTCACTACCCCTTGTGATCTGCAGTCTCCTAGTTCCATATGTACAGCTAATACAGAACTAAAATTTTAAGCCTTTCATATTTTCCACGGTATTGCTTAGTCTGTATGCTCATCCCTTAGTTGCTGATTTCAAACAACTTCTTACTGCAATGAAGATTAACTTAATTTCTCAAGTTACATCATAAAATCCGGCATGCTCAGAAAGCTATGGCTTTTTTTTCATAATGATTTTTTTTTTCGAAATCTCAATTACTATAGGACATACTTCCCAAACACTAATTGAATTTTAGATATTTTTTCTGATGACAATAAACCCCAAAGTTTAAGGAGTCTGTTTCCCATAAAACTGACATTTTGAACAAGTCTGAATTTTCTTAAGATCGTAAGTTACCACACTCATGGGAAAGTTTCAGTGACCTTACTGAAAAGGAAATTTTGATTGTGTCTGCAGAGAAAAATAGAGCGCCAGAGTAATGAACAAAAATCAAGTAAAGTTTTTAACACAAAAAAAAAAAAAATCTGAGAAGTTTAGTAGAGAGAGGAAAGGCTCATGATTTTTGAGCTTTTGATTGGCAAACTGCTACAAAACAAAGGACAAAGAAATGCCTGCAGTGATATTTTTTTTTTTCATGGTTTTAAGAAGTAATATTCTACACTGGTCCCGAAGACCCTGCAGGTCATGCCACAAAGTTTACCTATTTGCCCTCACTCATAGGTATTTGAGGGTCTCTGGCAAGAAGTAAGGATAGTGGCATGGCTTGCTTTTACCTTTGGTTAAGTATTGTATGGTTTTATACAGAGCAGTTCTTCCTATTTTCATCATTTCTTGAATTTATTTACAAGACACCTGGGCCCTCAGCTTCACCTCTATGCACTCTATAAGTGAAAAAGGAACTTTAATTTCTCTTGGTATAATTTGCCGTATCACCAATAATTTCTTCTAGCCCACTGCAGATGGATAGTAGAGGCAGGAAGAAGTAAGGAGCCTAGATTACTCTGTTCTCAATAATGGCATTTCCTCAATTTTTTATATTGATACTGCTGTTAAAATTTTGTTTCCAAAGCCACAGGTGAACCTAGTAGCTACAAAGATGATGATGAAAATAGCACTTAATAGTATCCATCTCTGCTGAACAGAAACCAGTCAGCCCCAAAAAATTGCACTTGAACTTTTGAATTGAAAAATGTAACTTTACTCAGCCTCCCAGGAAAGCTTAATTGAACTTGGGATTCACAAAGCAAAAGAGAAAAAAATGGTACATTAATGTTCTAACCTCTGTCAATGTTTTAAATCTGAAAAGTGCTACTCTTAAGCAAGACTAGTAGTTTTGGAAGCAATATAGGTAGACTGTACTTAAACTAAGTTGTGTATCATTCATTTTTTGTTCATTCAGAAATTCAATGTAAATTTTAGAAACATTAGGGAAAAGAGCAGAAATGTGCTGAAGTATGCTTATGACGATCAGGTTTTGGGAGAGTGAAGTTTATGGCATACACACATTAGCCACTTACTTTCATACATGCATGTCAGCAAAGCCTGACTGGTTAGTGCTGGGAGCAAACTTCTGATGG
Organism: Balaeniceps rex; assembly: GCA_013401315.1. Taxonomy (NCBI): domain Eukaryota; kingdom Metazoa; phylum Chordata; class Aves; order Pelecaniformes; family Balaenicipitidae; genus Balaeniceps; species Balaeniceps rex. The sequence goes on from VYZW01014863.1 coordinate 432,948, forward strand.
GTATTTAAAGCATGATAGAAGATAACTCAGTATTTTTTTCTAGGAATAGTCTTCTATCCTAACCATAGAAATGTAAGCTGCCCACAGCCAGGCACACATACAGCCCTGAAAACGCCATTCCCTTTCATGGCTGTAAACCAAAACAACAGATCATTTCAGTAAGATCATTTTTTGTTTTCTGCTTGTTCCTACAAATAAAGGCAGGCATGGGCCTATCCCATTTTCAAACAACAAAAAAATCATTTGGGGATTTAACAATAATTTAATTTGTATTAACCATGGCACAACATAAACATTTTCCTCAAAGCTGAAGCACAAACAGCTTACGCACATTTTCCATGTGTGGGTTTTTTGTGTCTGTGAGCTGCTAAGACTGTTTTCATTAAAACAAAGAAAAAAACCACTTCCCGTATGAATCAGAGTTTCATATTTAAACTGCAGGATTCCTCATTTAATGGTTTACTTGTTGATTGAATTAATATGGATGTTTAACAAAGGTAGACCAACTAGAGAAACAGAGTTAAGAGAATACCATGACAGAACAGAAACAGGGAAAAGTGAGACTCAATTAGCATAACACCAGAGCAAACAGATATGACATGAGAACTTGTGCTTTCCCCCCCCCCCTATTTCCATCAATATTAATTTTTGACATGCTTCCATGCCCTGTGAAGTAAACACGAGCTTTGAGGCAGGACTGTGAGAACAACCTTGCTTAGAACTCACGTTAGAAAAAGAAAAAAGACAAAGTGCATGAGCTATGGTGGCTGGTCTTGGTATTGTCAGTGTACCTCATCCAAAAATCTGCCTTAGCAAAGCCAGGTGTTCACTTAAAATGTCCTCGCACTTTATACTGCAGCTTTTTTGGTCACTGAGCTACGTGGTGGGCACCCTCTTAGAAAGATAGCAGGATAGGTGTGAAACTGGGTGGTAAGGCTCATGCCACAGAACAAGCCACTTGCTGTAGCTGGGTCACCACGACTGAGAGAGTTCCCCATCAGGTGACACTGATAGACCTGTGGGACCCTCAAGAAAGACAGCAGGAGGGTACAGACAGCAGATCTGGCACCTGGACCATGGATTTCCGTATCCCTATGTATAGAGCTGAAGGGCTGAAAGCCCTCCCATCCAAAGCTATAGTGAGCTCCACATGACAAGACCTCACTTGTAGGCATCCAAGGTTTGCTGGACACCCAGGAGGTTAAGGCACTTTTGAAAGAGATACCATGGTCTCTCAGTTAGTCAGGTTCTTTTAGTAGATAATCTTTTTTTTTGCCTTAGGTGTGGGCTTGGTACAATTGTTTCCTCTGAATGCTTCTCCCATTGCAATAGAAATCACCCTACTGACTCAAGTTTAGTAGGATTTGAACTCACTTCTGTTTTCTGCCAAGAAAGCAGAATCTTTTAGCTTTCTGTGCACAGGAACAGAAATGTTAAAATTAGCCACAAGCAGTATATTGCTCCCTGAATACAAGAGAAAGGTACTGCAATTTACTGCACAAAGGAAATTAGTTAAAACCATTGAATCCACAAGTAACAGATTTAAAGAAAGTGTTCTCTGGTTTGCCAAGACAACCACCGTGCACACAAATAGCAAAACGTGTACATTTGGGTTTTGTTTGATCAATCGAGAACCACTGCAGGGTCACAGTGGATAGCACTATTACTTACTTCAGCATCTTATAACCAATCTTGAGATGCTTTTTAAGCCACAGGGCACCGAGCACACAGAAACCCAGATCGCTTTTTCTGTGCCTCTTATTGCTTCTGCTTCTGATGGTAGCATAACCATTTCTGCTCTTAATACCTCAGTTAATACCTGTAACATTTCTGAGGCCAGTGGAGGAGCTGAGGGTTTTCCACCAACTCAGATTTTACCTTGTTTTCTTCAGCATGGCAGACTCTAGCAGTTGTTGTAAAATGAAAAGCAGGTAGAGAAGAAAACACTCTTGGAGCTCTTGCTCTGCTGGATTCTGTTCAAACTACCCGTGAGACACAGCTGCAGAATCAGGCCCTACTGCATGCCAAATAGGTTGCTTCTGCTTCCCATTCCTAGGCCAGCAGAGGGGCCTGAGTGAGCATCCAAGTGTCTTACCATGCTGGGGATTGACTCCATGAAATTGGGGGTGTGCTGCAGGGAGAATCACAGAATCATTTGGTTGGAAAAGACCTTTAAGATCGAGTCCAACCATACCTGTCCACTACTAAACCATGTCCCTAAGCGCCTCGTCAACCCATCTTTTAAATACCTCCATGGATGGTGACTCCACCACTTCCCTGGGCAGCCTGTTCCAATACTTGACAACCCTTTTCGTGAAGAAGTTTTTCCTAATATCTAATCTAAACCTCCCCTGGCACAACTTGAGGCCATTGCCTCTTGTCCTATCACTTGCTACTTGGGAGAAGAGACCAACACCCACCTCGCTACAACCTCCTTTCAGGTAGTTGTAGAGGGCGATAAGGTCTCCCCTCAGCCTCCTCTTCTCCAGGCTAAACAACCCCAGTTCCCTCAGCTGCTCCTCATAAGACTTGTGCTCCAGACCCTTCACCAGCTTTGTTGCCCTTCTCTGAACACACTCCAGCAACTCAATGTCCTTCTTGTACTGAGGGGCCCAAAACTGAACGCAGTACTCGAGGTGTGGCTTGGCCAGTGCCGAGTACAGAGGAAGGATGACTTCCCTGGTCCTACTGGTCACACTATTCCTGATACAAGCCAGGATGCCATTGGCCTTCTTGGCCACCTGGGCACACTGCTGGCTCATATTCCGTCAGCTGTCGACTAACACCCCCAGATCTCTCTCTGCCAAGCAGCTTTCCAGCCACTCACCCCCAAGCCTGTAGCGCTGCATGGGGTTGTCGTGGCCCAAGTGCAGGACCCGGGCCGTCTCCTATCTCTGTGTGCTGGTTCAACTCACTAACCTGGCAGAAAAACGAGCCCAGCTAAAAAGAAGACATTGGAAAGGTGGTGAGGGCTGGAGCTCACAGAAAGGAAGCATGGTGCAGCCAGGGCAGAGGCGATGGAAAGCAACAGGGGTAAGGCAGGGAGCGGGGACTTCCCACTGTAGATAGCACGCTGTTAAGATTGGCTCTGACGTTTACAAAACTGTAGCACCGGTGTGTGCGAAGTCCCAGGTTCTCTCTCTCTCAAACAGAAAGCAGTACATATTTTTAAACACACAAAATTATTTAGAACCTTGAGCAGAAGCAGAATTAATCCGGACCAATAAGTGTTTTTTGTCTTTCTTACAGAGAAATGGCTCCACGAGCAGCAGATCCCACAAGCACCTGCATCTCAAGGTTTCCTTCCGCCGTAGACGTTCTGATGCCTGATACGCACTGAGTTCTGGATCCTGCAAGCCTAGAAACCTTTTTGCTGCCTTCTTGCTTCTCCTCAGCCACCTGCTTTCGAGAACTTCAGAGACATTTAATACATCCCAGGCCACTGTCAAATTTGGTTGAAAGAGACCATAAGTTCATAAGAGATTGGTTGCATCATGTGGAAGGAGAGATTAATAATTAACACAGTCTGTCCTAACGCATAATGACTTTTTCCCATTAGGAAGTGTGCCTAACAAAAAGAGATAAACACATTCCTTCGCTATTAACAACCATTTGCAGGCCAACTTTTGCTCCTGGTTATATAGCTATAAGCTAAGAATTACTCTGATTCACCAGCTAACTTCAGTGACAGTGGAGGATAACCCAAAGCACCTAACTGGACTGACATATACACACCAAACTAACTACTGCAGTTCTCTACCCAGCAGGTAACAGTGCATGTTTATGAGAAATGATGAGGGCAGCACATATTAAATCTTTGAAGTCCTCCTCACTTATGTTTGGCAAATTAAAAAATCTGAAATAGCAGGTTAGAATTCAGAGTACTATATGGCATATTTTAATTTTCCCTTTTTAGTAGCACGCAAGAAATAAGAATATTTAAACACATTCTGGAAAAACCTGTACTCCGTTGCCTGAGGCACAGTATTTTCACAGGACATTGCTAATCCAACAAACATCACAAAATAAAGCAAAATGAGCTTCCTTTGTTACTGACTACTGCTACATTATAATAAAAGAATTATAAATCTGGTTTCATTTTTTTCTATCATTGTTTTATGCCTACTTTTAATCTGTTCTAATGCAATAGAATACAATTTGGTTTAGTTTTCTTTCTAGCTACTTTTCATGTCCTGGCTCAGTAACAAGGCTCCATTTTTTAAAAAAGAACAAAGTCTCAACATCTTCCATAAATTTTCCATTCATGCTACAGTCGCTTAAAAAAAAAAATCTTAACAACTTTAATATTTGGACCTAGACTAGCTGGCAAAGCATATTTCTCAGTAAGTGACAACACTTCTTCAGATAGTTGTCTTCAGCCCATTTTTTAACACTTTATACCACTTCATTGCTTCAAGCCCCAGATCATTTATTGTAGCTAGATAGCTGAATTCTTGCTCTTACCCCATCACTGACTACTCTGACAGGAAAACCTCTGCTGTTGCCAATGGAAGAAAAAGATGTGACTTCATGTTTAAAAACAAAAGCCTTACGGGCCTCCCCTGACCCGCCAGACTGCACCTCCACTTGCCCCGAGAGCCACCTTGCTGGCCAGGGCAGCGTTAACATCTCCTGCAGAAAGCAGGGAAGCCAGACGCCAACATGCAGCCTCTCCTGCCTTTTCTAATTTTGAACTGGGGGGACCTCGTGCTGTTGCCACCCCAGCAGGTACCCTCTGCGAGGCAGGGCTCAGCTGCTGGGGCGAACAGGCACCCTCTCCCTGTCTGATCCAAGGGCTCCTACAAAAACAACCCCTCAGCCAGGTAGCCTGCCCACCTTCTGTCCTTAATCAGGTGGATTGCTGCCCTTTCATTTTACCAGATGGAAGCCAGCAGGTAAGTCACAGGAGGCAGTTAAGTCCTACTCTCTCAAAGGTCCCAGCCTGTGTGGTCCCAGTCCTAGACTGGGCTGTACTGGTCATGGTGAGGGAAACAGAAGGGGGAAAATGGCTGAAATTCTGGGCCTAAGGAAAACAGTTCCCCTCCACGTAGTCTCAGGCAATCCATCTGTCCTACATCCTAGCTGCAGACTAGAGAAAAGACAACTGCTTTTATCTGCTGTTTCAATCACAAATGCTTTCAACGTTCAGCGTGTGTTTGCCCAAGACCTGGCACAACAGGGCCACGCTATTGTTTGGAGTCTCCCAGTCCTACCTTCATACAGACAACAACAATTAGAAACAAAGGTATTCTTGTGCTGGACCACTTTAAAACCTATTGCACGGAATGCACGTGTTCTCTCCTCAGCTTCATCTTCTGTGGCATACACAGCAGTATGGTGCTTGACATCTGCACTAGCACGGTGCTTGACATGACTGTGCAATGGTACTTGACATTTGCACTAGCCTGGGTCCAGTGAAGATCAATGTGATTCCTTCCTAATAATAGTCATCTTGGATGATGGCTTTTAGCTGCTAACTTAATTGATCATACTGATAGAGATTTGGGGAAATATTACTCTAGCATAGCAACACAAGCCAAATCAGACAAGCAGACCCAGAGAAAGGTGAGTGACTTTCCCAGAAATGTAGTTTTACAATATTCAAGGGTTGTGAATGTTATTTTGATACAGGGCAAGGAAAGAAAATGGTAAGAATGATACAGTAGTCTCGAAACCGCAACAGCCAGGTCCTGGCAACTTAAACTTATTACCTCCTTTCCTTGTGACAAGTAACACTGAAAACTCTTCATGCTCTAGGGCAGTAATGGCAGCAATTCCCCAGCAGTTTGTTCATGGATCACTGTCAACTTTCTGAATGCACTCTGGGCTACCACACTGCCTTGTAACGCCAACCTTTTAAGGCAGTGTGGCTTTACAGGCCACTAGTGATCTGTGGAGCATAGCTGAGAATCACTGCTCTTGATAATGCGACTTCAACAAATCTTGAGTGGACTAATGACAGAGCTGCCTACATCCAAGGTCAGGTTGTTCTGCTGGCTACAATTTTGCATTTATTTTCTAAAGCTAGGGCAAGTGGAATGATGACGAATCTCGTACCTCTTCACTTAGAGGTCACTTACTTAAATATCAAGCCACTAACTTCTGCTGTAACTCCTGGGATTTGCCTCGTCAATTCAATCCGGAGCGTCCTGCTTTAGCAGCAGCAGCCTCGAGGAAAGCATAGAGCCTTATCCTAAGCCTTCTCCTGGAGTCAGATTGCACAGTAACAAGGAATTCCTGGCACTGCGGTACAGTAAACAGTTCTCCCATGTCCAGGATATAACACCAGAACAGATGATAATAAATAAGCCACTTCAACAGGGCTATGAAAAATGATCCGTGACATATCTGTAGTGAAGCAAATGTCATCTTCAAACAGGCTTGTCTGGATGCCTACAGGAGAGCACACCAACTGTCTGGCTCAAATTCACAGCCCACTACTAGCACAGCGCTGTGAGCATATTGGTGACTGACTAATTCTGCACAGCGGTTCCCTACCTACTGAGCGCTCTTTTGAGCTATTAGCGTCATAGTGTATCAAATGGTCTGTCACAAACCTGTTTATCACTCCTTTCCCAAATTCAGGCAGGTATCCAGCAGCAACTATTCAGCACGGATATATGCACACAGAAGTGTCAGCTCTCTGGTAGGCTGGACCACTGCATCTAGTTCAGCGCAAAATTACAGCCCTCATGTATTTTGAGATCAGTACAGTCACGTGGAATTAGAAGTGCAGCTCCTTACATTAAAAGCCTCTCTTCTTGTTCACTTGAAGAGCTATTCACAAAAGCTAACTTGAGCCTGGCGAAACCACACTTCTTTCTATAGTCAGTGGAGAAGCGACTCCAATGGAGAACAAGGTGATCCAGAAGAGAAGCCTACTTTAACTATTCTGGTGGCCCTCTCTTTATTCACTGCTGTCTAGGAAGCCTTTGCAAATACCCCCTCCTTTTATACTGCCAACTCCTAAGACTTTATTATGAATCTCACTGTATTTGATGTTTCTCTTGAAGGTCCTTTTTCTGAAGTCATCTAGTTTTATAGTAATCTTGGCTTTTGCTAAATACATATATATACACACATATAATTATTATAATACATATATATGCCTTGCTGTGGTGGAGAAAACTTTAAAGCGTGAAGTCCGGAGATTAAAAAAAGGCAGGAGGGGGAAGATGAGACAAAATAAAAGTAAACCAGAAATTACCACAGCTTTTTTTTTTTTCTTTAAAGCCAAACTTGTGACGTTTCAGGGCTTGACACTGGCAAAACTCAACTCCGTCTTATTGCAATAGTCTAAGAAGCAATTTGAAATTTGCAAAAAGAATACCTACATTTGTCTTCTGTCTTGCTTCAAGGGTTTTTATAATATGTTCAATGTTTGGTTTTCTCAAATTCCTACATATATTAGAATTCCATTCTATTTGTCATTGTAAGACAAAATTAGCTTTTTACAGTAGATTGGAGAAAAGTTTGCCTCTTTTTAATACCCACATACATAAGAATTGTAGTAAGTTTTCCTACAACATCATGAGCACTGGTTATGACTGACAGTCACAGTTGCTTTAAATAAAAAGGACTTCTAAAAGGTATATTATAAAAATCTGTTAACTCTCAAAAAACATCAAATAAAATGACCATGTCAGAAGTAATTTCAATATCTTTTTTAAGATCACATCTAAAAGTTTGGATGTTGTTCAGAGAGAAAAGCCATCTTAATTACATGCTGCCATTGTTAGCTAATGGTTTTCCCAGAATTAAGTGAATATTTTAGGTCAGTTCCTCTTCTTCCTCTGGATAATTTTGGTGGAGTTCCTCTTGTGTTATGGTTATGATCATCAGAGGAAAATAGGGGAGCTGTTCCAACAATTTAGAATAATCCACTTTTCCACAGGAACTGATGACAAAATACCTCAAACACCAAATTTGAGGTGATGGGGACGTGATTTTTATTTGAATATTAGATCTCTTTAAACTGCCTCAGACTGGATTTTTTAAAAATTAAGGGACAACTAGTTAATACCCACATTCTCTGATAAGAATGAATTAATGGATTTTGCGTTTAATTCTTGGAAGAAACTTCACAAGGGGATCCCCCATACTACACACTGGCATTCAACTAGCAGCAATAAGTTGCACAGCACCCGGACAGGTTTCCAGCTCATAACGTGCAGACAAGGAATCAGCACTGCAGGGAATGCCATACCTTGCCCAAACCTATGCAGCAGGCTGGAAACAGCAAAGTCCCAGACTCTCAGAGCTACAATCACCTCTTTGTTTGATAGAGCTCCAGGTTACGACTTGGAGAGTTTTCCGATTTTCTGTATCATTAGAGGAGGGGAACAAAAGGATGATCAGTGCATAGAGGAGTCCGTGATCTGTTCTCCTGACCCTATGAGCCATGTATCTTAACTGTCATACAGCAAAGGGCCACAAGACATGGACCACAGGGTGTAGAGGAGATGAGAAGAAGGTACCACAGCAGCTCTCTTCTGCACTGGATTCTTCACATATAACTTGCCTAGTATTTTGAGAAATAAAGAGAAATATCCATTTTATTTAACATCCTCTGTTGACCATAGAAGTCTATTCCACATACCAGTGGATATCTCTATTAGGAAATTATTCAATGTACATTCAGTCTACGTTTTCTTGCATTAAGCTATTGAACTCTCTCTTAGCCCCAACCTCTGGTCCATACTAAACAGAGCCTCTTGGTTTTTAGCATTAAAATCTCAGGACGATTAGCAGAGCATTGATTTAATCAACTTATAGGTATCCAAGATGTATACAAGGACATTTTGTTTTCTGTTCCTCTTTCTAGACTTATTGTTATGGTGAAGAGCATTCTTTATTTACCCTTGAAAGGGGGACAAAGAGTCTCCCTGAAGGAAGAAAGAACCTCTTAATACAAAAATAAAGTATGAGAGAACACAGGCCTGGCCCATTTATAAAAAGATAACAGACATGGCATCTAAGAAACAGTGGGAAAATGCTTTTTCCTTTGTAAGTAAAGGTCATGAACAGCAGAGTCTACTACTCCATTCCAAAGGGAAAACAGGGGAAGCTTATACCTCCAGCCAAGTCCCCAAACATATCTATCCTTTGATCTTATTATACTACCTGAACCCTACTGTGACCTCCTTGTGATGCGTGTTTCCTTAAGCACAGTTGCATGGACTTACACACACTCAGCAGCAAGACCTTCTTGACTGACATGTAATTAGTTTATCCATATCCCATAACCTAAATTGGTATTCTTCATACCACTGGTTAATATATAAATCAGAGAGAGATCAGAAATAATCAGTAAATACTCGCTCTACTTATCCAGCAAACTCTGGGCTGCCATATCTGTAGGACTATCTATATCCAAGCTAAAGATGCCAGAAAGGTTACAGTATGCATACACCACGGCAGACAGCCCGACTATGAAAGAAAACATGGCAGCTCCATGTTTCAAGACCAGGATATAATCCCAGTGGGGAAGTCCCCCAAAATGGTCAGAGTCACTTAAGTGGCTGGCTGCAAGGGTGGGCTTTGGTTCAAGATTAAGGCACTTAATACGCAATAAGTGTCTGAATTCCTATTACAGCCAAGGGAAATGTACTCAGTATAGTCCATGAAGGCTATAGAACCATTCTGCTGATATCTGAGAGGTGTCTAACTCCAAGGTAAACTAAATCATTTGGTTTCATTAACTGCATTGATTTGGCTGCCATTGACTACAATGGGAATTGAATGGGAATATGACTTTGATTCTAAGAATTTATACATTAAGTATCTACAGTTACACTAGGTCTCTAGAAACCTCATTTAGGGGGTTCAATCCAGGGCCAATTTCAACTCCAAATGGCAGGAGGAACCCTGCATGGAAGACGACTTGTGGGGCCAAAGGCTGTGTTATCATTATGAGACTGTCAGCATTTGGATACGCACAGTGAACAAAACCTCTGGGCTCACCGGTAAATGACATGCTGCAGATGTTGGCTGCACCACTCCAAGAGGAGTAAATGTTGGAAGATGCTCACTGCTGGATTGGACCTTCCAGAAGACTCTGGTAAAGACACACCCACATGAATGACTTTAAATAAAGCAGAGTTCTGTAACATTTCCTTAGTTGTTGTGTTTGGCTGTGCTGACTTATAGACTGATGGTCAGGTCAGAAAAAGGACCAAAATCATATGGATCCCTTCAGGTACACGTGGTTGTGGGAACATGACGCTTGGTACTCAGCAACAGAGCAGCACAACAATACATATGGGCCTGCGACATGTGAACACACCAGCTCTGCACCTCGCTCACTGCCACAGCTATACCTCTGGCTCTGTGACAGTAAGAGTGGTCCTGACCAGAGGTCCCAGCTGCTGAATTCTAACAGAGCACTACCCACAGCTGCAGTCCCACTGAAGCACTAGGACCAATATCTAAAGCACCAGTTCTCAGAGCAACCCAGGGATAACTAGACACAGAAGCATATAGAAAAAGAGCAGAAGATGTATTTGAATTACCTGGTTCCTCCTATTCCTTTCCTTGCCAATCCCCTTCTTACACGAGAACATGTCATCAGTCTGATAATTACAACACCCACATCCCTATTACCATAAGAAAAAAGCAAGGTGAATGCCCTTTATGTGCCTTTCTGAAGTCCTCTGCATGTTTCTTGCTGCTCCCCTAGCCATAAGGGGCCAGAGTCAACCTATGATGAATCTGTGACAGCCCTCCGCAGACACTGTCTGCAAAAGCCTTTTCCCTGCAACACGGCGGAGCCAGCCTGCAACAGTTCTATTCATAGACTAAGAGAGAAAAACCTTCTCAGCATTGGAGGCTCCTAGGTGAGCAGCTACAGTAACTGATCCAAATGTTTCCCTTGTGTTATATGATCAGTAAGAATGCGTGTTTTCATTTGCATTTTCACCCTTTGGTTTTCTGCATTTGGTAAATACTGGCAAAGTAAATGTTAAGATGTCAGCGCTCTCTTCTAGGAAGTGATTGACAGTCCCTAAGTGCTCTGGGCTTTTTATAACCAATGTGACTGACAGCTTTTAAGTGGAAGCAGTTCGTGCAAGTTTCAAATGTTAGTTGTCTGCATGAATAACGCGGAATATTGGCTTTTCTTGTACCTATCTAATGGTATTTCCTCCTGCGTCGGCAGCCGCTTTAAACCATCAGCTGTTAAAAGAAAAAAAAAAGTCTGTGTTCTTTGCTCTGCACATTTCTAAAGCTCTCAGTCTAACAAAAGGCAAAGTAAACCAATGCCTGTGTTTTAGCTTCTTGCATTTCAAAGCAGTGCAGCAGCAAATAACTCATTTCTCTTCATATGAGGCTTAGCTAAAAGATGATGGTGTCTTTTACAGTAACATTTCTGCTTAATAATTTTCAAGCATTCTGCACCAAACACACTTTCAAGAAATCCAACGGTATTATTATCCCATCAATGCACCCAATCAAAGCAGTGAGCAACCATGCTACTGAGTCGAGTATACCCCTTTGCCCTGCCCCTCTAATAATTAAGGCAAACAGGTATGCTAAATATTATACATAAGATTTAAGGTAAATACCAGAAGTATACATGCTACTTCACAAATAAATGCGACAATATTAGCATCTTGTACTGTTCTGCATTTCAAGTNCTGTTAAAAGAAAAAAAAAAGTCTGTGTTCTTTGCTCTGCACATTTCTAAAGCTCTCAGTCTAACAAAAGGCAAAGTAAACCAATGCCTGTGTTTTAGCTTCTTGCATTTCAAAGCAGTGCAGCAGCAAATAACTCATTTCTCTTCATATGAGGCTTAGCTAAAAGATGATGGTGTCTTTTACAGTAACATTTCTGCTTAATAATTTTCAAGCATTCTGCACCAAACACACTTTCAAGAAATCCAACGGTATTATTATCCCATCAATGCACCCAATCAAAGCAGTGAGCAACCATGCTACTGAGTCGAGTATACCCCTTTGCCCTGCCCCTCTAATAATTAAGGCAAACAGGTATGCTAAATATTATACATAAGATTTAAGGTAAATACCAGAAGTATACATGCTACTTCACAAATAAATGCGACAATATTAGCATCTTGTACTGTTCTGCATTTCAAGTCCAAGCATAGGTGAAAGACAAAATAGTGCATTTAGTGCATGAACAATTGTTCATTTAAATGCACCTATTTTACTTTGCAACAGACAAGTAATTTAAGTGCTGTTGGCAAGCACATTTCAATCTTGAGATAGTAACTTGTAAAAATGTTGCCGGCCATTCTTCCCAGCAAGGAGGCTGAGGGATCTAACAGTACTCATTTACTGAAAAAGGTTCCCAGAATGCATTTGTAGTAGAAGTAGTTGAAGGGCAACCTGGTTATCAAAAGTTGCAGAAATATCCTTCATTTAATGTATACTCTTACACTGAAGGACTTTAATTTTGTACTTCTTCCATGCTGTGTAACTCTGGAAATGTTTTCAGTGTGAGCACTTCAGTGTGAATCAATCAAAACACGTCTTGTGCTTTCTGAATAAAGCAAGAGAATAGAGGTTCTACATAAAGCTTGGCTAGTCAAGGAAAAAAAGCCCATTTCCCATAGAAAAATCAAAAAGCAAGGTCCCTTTGTACTTTGCCACCATGGCAAAGATCAGGGGAAGACACACTCCCTTGACTCTTCCAATTCCCAGCCGTGGATCAGCACCACTAACACCCATCCTCCAAGAGGAAATGTCCAGGTACTGGACAGGGAAGCAGGGAAGCCACAGGCTGAGGTGCCAGGCCACAAGCCAGCAAGACAGACAGATTTTGCATCAAAGCAGTGCCTGTCCTCAGTGCTTTTCTCCCCCAGGTGACACAGCCCTGTGGCTCAGGTAAACGATACAGGACATACAGCACGGTAGAGAGACAGACCTGCTCTTCAGTCCCCTAAGAACGTCCCTTTGCTGAACTGCACGTCAGCCTAGAAATAACCTTGGGTGCTCAAGAAAGTGAAGCTGCAGAGTCAGTGAAAACGGTTGGTGGGGCACTATTTAGATTTTACAATGCCATCAACATAAAAAGTTTACTGAGCAATTGTTAGGATACCCAACAGAGCTTTCCAAACCTGTAAATAATGCATTCCTCTTAGTGAAGAGCCTTTGGTTTCCTATGAAAGAGAAACCAGTTGTATATTAAGTGATATTTCACCTCACTTTCTTGGATATAGTGCAAGATTTTTATAGTTGCCTTTTCTTCAGTTACATGACTTCAACTTTTTTTTTTTTTTTTTAAAAAAAGGAATGTAAGTGACCATCATTTGTTAGCTGTACAACATAATCTACCTCAGAGAGTAATACAATTTCCTCCTCTTTTTCAGCTTCTCATTTTTCTCAAGTTTAATGTAGTTGTGTAAGATTTTTCCCCTCTCCAGAGAGCAGGTAATAATCAGGTTTGGTTGGTATCTTTATGACACTGACCTTAAAGTTCACTTAATTTTCCCTCCCATCTCCCCCCCTTTCAGCCTTTCTTAAGTCCTTTCTGATTAATTTTTTTACCATTGAATATCCCTAAAGAGAGAAACTGGACACAGGTAAACCATTTTACCTCAAAATTTATCAGTGTGAAAAATAAACAAATCATTGCCCAACAGATGTAGAAAGTTACTTTAATCTTTAGTATCAGCTGTGTCCATTCATTTTCTTTCTTTTTATAAAGAACTAATTTCATCTTGAAAAAGATTAGAAAAGAGCCAGAATACTAGTTTTGTTTCCTCTAAAGAAAATAAGTGAACTCACTTAATCCTGCTAAGATAAATACTTTTCCAAGTTTTGGAGATCAGTGCTTTATTTATACTGTATTTAGGTACAATAAACAGTTAAAAATTTTTGGATTTCCTCCAAGTAATTGATTTGAACATGCACAGCAACATTGATTAATCTAAGCCACATTATCTCCTGGAAATGTTCTCTTCTTATCTATGTCTTTAAGGCTGCAAATTATACCCCAAACAGAGCTAGTGAAAGTTCTACAGAACTACAGGTTGCTTTCTCATTTTTTCCAAAGTCTCATGCTCACCACAAACAAGTGGCAGTAAAAAGAGGAAGAAATATGTCTGCAGCTGAGTAGTTTTTAAAAAAAAAAGTTTTCCCATAGATAGCAATGTTTCAAGTATCTATACCAAGTAACCTGAATTTAGGATACTTTAAGTTCCTTCCTCCTCAAACCATTCACTTCAGCACTAATATGCACCACCTGCATTTTTAGAGGCTAGAAAACCAGAATTAGGTTCTGACAGCATGCATTCGCTAAAACAACATATTCATATATTTTACTTGCTATATTAGTAAAGATTTAGCTAGAGATGATTTATTACAGAACATTCCACTTGGCATCTGCTAGACACATTGGATACTGCCAAGGTTAGCTACGCAGGAGTTTTCCCTGGCTCCAACCTCTGTTCCAGGAGAATATTATTAAGATGAGGAATATACACTTTGATGGGCATATGATGATTACAATGCAATCAGCAAATAAGATGCTCTTCTGAGATTACTTCATTATCCCCCCAGTATAATTCTCAAAGAAGCTCTAGGAAATGTATCATGTGAAAAAGAAAAGATAAAGATAGTTCTAGATTTTCACAGAATTCTTCAACTTACCATAACAGAACTGCAGTTACAGGAAAGTCAGTGAGTAGGTCAGCAGCAGAATATGAATTCCTGAGTTATGAAGTGGGAGAAGATGATGCTTTTCAAGTTCAGCGATGCTGGTTTCTAAAGTTGTGACTTCCACCTGGTCCATTAGCATATAATGAAGCAGCACAACAAGGTTCTAGCTAATGCACTCAGTAAGAGGATAGCATCCAAAGAAATGTGGTATATATAAACATGGAGTAAAGAAATTTGTGGTGTGGCCATGCACTGCTGTGCAGGATGGTTCCTTACACCCCAAAGTATGTGACTTTGGAGGAATGTAGGTTTATATAGCAGATATCTGTCAGGTTGCCTGTACTCTGGGTAGAGCATCTTACCACGTAGTTTTGTTCTGGTTTTTAATGATGGAATTCCTTTCATTCTTCAAACTGGGCTTTATCTGGTCTTATAAAGCAGACAGAACAGACCAGTTTCCATACAGGCTGGAGACAAAGCTTCTTTCCCATCTTTTTTTAAGTTTCCTGCACGAAGATATGTTGACTGCCATTTGGTATTGTTCATAGCCAGTGATATTTCTGCATGATAGCAGGGTTACACAAAGGCTCTGTGTCCTCTCCGACTCAGCTAGGAATATGTTGGTAGGACTGATGACACCAAGCTGAGTGGGGCACTTGACACGCCTGAGGGACGGGATGTCATCCAAAGGGACCCGGACAGGCTGGAGAGGTGGGCCTGTGCGAACCTCATGAGGTTCAACAAGGCCAAGTGCAAGGTCCTGCACTTGGGTCGGGGCAACCCCCGATATCAATACAGGCTGGGAGATGAGGGGATTGAGAGCAGCCCTGCAGAGAAGGACTTGGGGGTACTGGTGGATGAAAAGCTGGACATGAGCCAGCAGTGTGCGCTTGCAGCCCAGAAGGCCAACCGTATCCTGGGCTGCATCAAAAGAAGCGTGGCCAGCAGGTCGAGGGAGGTGATTCTGCCCCTCTACTCCGCTCTGGTGAGACCCCACCTGGAGTACTGCGTCCAGCTCTGGAGCCCTCAGCACAAGAAGGACATGGAGCTGTTGGAGCGAGTCCAGAGGAGGGCCACGAAAATGATCCGAGGGCTGGAGCACCTCTCCTACGAGGACAGGCTGAGAGAGTTGGGGCTGTTCAGCCTGGAGAAGAGAAGGCTGCGGGGAGACCTCACTGTGGCCTTTCAGTACTTAAAGGGGGCCTATAGGAAAGATGGGGACAGTCTTTTTAGCAAGGCCTGTTGTGACAGGACAAGGACTAACGGTTTTAAACTAAAGGAGGGGAAATTTAGGCTAGATATAAGGAAAAAATTTTTTTACAGTGAGGGTGGTGAAGCACTGGAACAGGTTGCCCAGAGAGGTAGTGGAGGCCCCATCCCTGGAAACATTCAAGGTCAGGTTGGACGGGGCTCTGAGCAACCTGATCTAGTTGATGATGTCCCTGCTCACTGCAGGGGGGTTGGACTAGATGACCTCTAAAGGTCCCTTCCAACCCAAAGCATTCTATGATTCTACGACTGGAAAGAGACGGCCTATTCTGTACTGCTCGGGGACCGTGGGATTACATGAAGAATGTCTGCAGTGACTCAGATGTTGTGCTTGCGGAGGAAGTTGGGACTAACCTTTCTTTGGCAAATGCCTGGTGAAGTGTTTAAGGTGCAGCAGGAATCAGGGAAAGTAATCTTACATCGATAGGGGATGATCTGGAAAGTTCAGTAGTGGACACTGATAATTTACAACCTTAACAGGAAGGACGTTTCTTTTGCAGCCAGCTATGTTATGTAAAAGAGAGAGAAGATACATATAATTCAAGGAGGTATTAGAAAGCTAGGATTTCAAACCACTGTTTTTTAAAATGTTCCTGCTTCCCTATTCTCTTCGGTTTTACGTATCCCAGATCTGTCATATCTGTAAAAAAAGGAAATAAGCGTAAAAAATTCCTATCCTTTGGGAAAAATTGATTTAGCGTAATGTAATGTTCTCTAGCTAGCCATCAACAGCTGTAACAACTGCTTAGCTGTTACAGCTTCCTGATCCACTTTTCAAGGGACCCTTTCTTGAGCTGACATATTCTAATGACGATACTTATGCTCAGGGCCTCTAGAACTTAGTTTTTAAGTGGTAGATAACTTAAGCTCTGTTGCATTCTGACAGGTCTATGAATTACATACAATTAAACCCCAGTAACTGAATGCAGCGATTAATACAAGTCCATGCTGTGTCTGTAGAGTTACATTTTCTTTACGATGGATCTCTATTGAAGACCAAGGGCTTTTTTAAAGGAAAATTCCTGGGGAGCTCTCAATCCCCTGCTGATATGAACAAGACTAGGTACACACCTCTAAGTTATAGCTCAAGGAGGCCTGCAAAAGTCACATAAGTTATCACCGCATCCAGTAACACTCAGCTCACATCTTCAAATTTGCATTCAAAGCTATAAATGCTAAGAACAACCTTTTATTCATTTATCTGTGGTGGTTGATCTAAGTACATGGAAAAATGCCTGTTTTGTTAGCAGGATCTGTCTTGCCAGAAGCTAGCTTACGTTTCCCAGGTACCCAAGCTGGTCTAGCAGAAGACATCAGAACCAAAAATCTTCTGATTTCTAACAGACAGTGAATGATAGGTGCAAAGGAGACAGCATATTTAAGCAGAATACCGAAGCAGAAGCATAAGAACAGAGCCAGCTGGGTAGGACAAAGTTAACAAACCCCATTTAGGACTGCAAGAAGAGAACCACACACTGTTCTGGATTAGCAGGAAGACCACAGTCTCACTATACAAAAGGCTAAGGAAAGTTTGGGTCAGAATAAATGTGAATTAGGTAACAGACAACGGCTCCTTGGCCCGAGTATGGAAAGGAAGAAACACTAACTGAAAATGCCTTCTTTGGTTAGACAGACTAACTTATGCTTAGAAACCAAGCTAAGGAAGCATCTTGGTCTCAGCTTAACACTGTCCCTGTGGGTAGCCCCATTTGTTTATTTTGCCTTGAACCTTCCAACATCCCCTTTGCACAAATCAATCATCTGGCCTTCAAACTCTTGGGTACCATCCTCTCTTCAACCATGGCTTGCCGTCTCCTTCACAAAGCTCCAGGCCTATTATATTTCAGCCTGCTTGTCATAAAGCCTAACAAGCTATTTCAATAGCTTTCTCACACTTGAGAGTTACTGAGCGTTTAGTGCTTCCTCACCCTTACTTAAAAGAGACTGTTATTGGAAAACCTAATACATTCAATATGACAGGGCTGGGTTTACAAATCTACTTGTCTGGTTTCTATTGACATTTAAAAACAATGTTAGTGACAAAAATGTAATTATTCCTAAATGATGGAAACAAGGAGCCAGGCGTACTGAATGAACTTTTTTTGAACCTCTATTCATTTCACTTCAGATTCTGGCAGAGGGTTTTGCTGGTTTCTATTTTATCCTAACCAGTTTATCCATGTTCCAGACTTTATATGTTCTGTGGCTGTAAAGCTTTCCTGTGGAATTGACCCATTGCCACAGAATTGTGCTGGAGAAACCCAGCACGCCTCTGAAAAATAAGACAGTTTTCTTGCGCTCACACGTACAGATAAAGTTGAGAACATGCACCGAGCATATGCTGACATAGCTTGCTCTGCGTCATTTTTCAGGCTGCCTTAAACTGCAATTCTGAAAGGTGTGAACTACCTCATTTATCTGAGTTGGGGCTGGAAGGATTCCCCTCTTCCAGCCTGTAAAATCTGCTGATTTGTACTGTGCCACAGAAATTCAGCATTTTTGCTGCTGAATTCCCTGTTTTATTGCAGTCTAATGCCTGCTTCCTTTCTCCCAACTCTGCTAGAACTCATCTATCCAGCTGTCTCTTCCTCTCCAATTGCAGCAGGCACAAATTGAAATATAGGACTCCATGTAGACATAAGAGAAATTTTTTACCGTAATGGTGATCAGACACTGGCACAGGTTGCCCAGAGAGGGTGTGGAGTCTCCATCCTTGCAGATACTTAGAATGCAGCTGGACAAGGTCCTGGGCAGCCTGCTTAAATAACCCCTCCTTTGAACAGTGGGTGTGGACTAAATGATCTCCAGTGGTCTCTTCCCACCTCAGCCATTCTGTGGCTCTGTTAACTTCTCCACAGAGGGAGATGTTTGCTGTATTGTAGCATTTGTTCTTCCTGCACCATTCCACAGACCCCTCCAGCAACCACCTAAGGGCCTAATTAGCACATACAGGTCAGGTCTACAGGTGTCAGCTTATCAATCAATACATTGCCCTACTGCAGCTGGGAAGTAATACAGCAGCAAAGCCTTATGAAACCACAAAAAAAAATTCCTGTCTATATGGAAGGGTGCTAAGAGTTTATCAGACTTATCTGGGTAGGAGTCAAGAGAGCTGCCTTGAATCATAGAATCGTTTGGTTGGAAAAGTCCTTTAAGATCATCAAGTCCAGCCGTACCTGTCCACTACTAAACCATGTCCCTAAGCACCTCATCTACCCATCTTTTAAATACCTCCAGGGATGGTGACTCGACAGCTTCCCTGGGCAGCCTGTTCCAATACTTGACTTTTCGTGAAGTTTTTCCTAATATCTAATCTAAACCTCCCCTGGCACAACTTGAGGCCATTGCCTCTTGTCCTATCACTTGCTACTTGGGAGAAGAGACCAACACCCACCTCGCTACAACCTCCTTTCAGGTGGTTGATGAATATCTGTCACCCCTACAGCCTGAAAGAGTTCACAGAGAAGAAGAAAGCTAAAGGAACAGAGATGAGTTTTGGTGCAGAAAGATTAGAGGAGGCTTGCAGAGGTAGGAGCAGTGACACGTTGGCAAGGAATCTATGGGTCAGGGAGCTGTGTTCGTGTTATACTATGACCTCCACAAACAGCTGTCTTGAATGGATTCATTTCTAGTTCTTCATACCTCTCAGTAAGGCAAGACAATACTGAGACTTGTGTAAGAACAACATTAATGGCACTTTGTTGCCCACTTTCAACTCCACGCCACCTGCTTGCAATCCATTTGTTCTACCACAGTTATGTTTTGCCTTAAACTCAGGTGGGATTTGTGTTGAACAGATTTAGCCATCTCAAATGTAGAAGCTTAGTATCAGCTACTCATCTAGACTCCCCTTACAACAACTTGAAAGCAGCAGACATCTCGTAAGAACAAGACTTTACTTTCCAGAATAAGTGTCCAAAACAGATGGAAAAAATACAGTTCCAGAGGGGGTTGTTCTCCACTGGTATCAAGGGAAACTTACATGCATAACCAGGCACCAAAAATTGGCTAAAAACCATTCTGATAAGATTATAGGGTTTTTGGAACAGCACTTCCTATGATGTGACACTTGCCTCATCAGTGCCTCCCCCTTGCTGGCACAGTATAAATGAGCATGGTTTTACAAGTTTAGTTATCTGCCATAATGAATATTTCTAAGCTAACACACAACAGTGGTTATCTGGACTGAAACAATGCAAACTGAAAAACATATTAGCAATTAAATGCCTTAGTCCGTTCAAGAAGAGCCCAAACAAGTGTTTTGGTATCTCCTGTTGGCTGTAGCTGACAAAATGAGAGCAAAGGCTGGTCACCACATTTCCTGTCAGTCTTTAAGAATAAGCAAGTAGGGATCAGAAGGTACTTCAGAGTCACCGTCACAAGCTTCACCGTGCACCAAAGATGTCCTTCATTAACAACTAGAAGTAACCCAGGAGGAATCTTCGAAACCATTAAGAAATTAAAGCTACCTGTGAGATACCGTGACAGCAGAAGTTCCCAAATTGAATGAAGCATGAAAATTGATGGAAGAGTAGGACACAGGTGGGAGTCAGAAGTCTTTTTGCCTAATTTTGCCTCTGATGCACTGAAATGACTCCAGCAAATCTTTTTACCCTTTCTTTGTGCCTTTGCTTCTCCATCTGCAATTCAGATCACAGTTATCCTGCAACATTTACCCCAGAAGGATATTTAAAGGCTTGAAGGTTTTTTGAGATCCAAGATGTGGCTTAAGAAATACAATTATTAAAAATGTGAGCACTTGGGAGATGATCAATAACACCGCTGAACAGTATTTCAAAATCAGGGAGGGCAGTCTCCAGGCACGGGCCCATACAGCTGGAACTGAAGCAGTGTATCCCCAGGCTAATTGCTTCACGGAGCCTGGGACTCCTGTTTGCGTCCAGCAGCGCACAGACTCCCTACAATACTGTGCTCTTAATCAGTGCCCAAGTGCAAACAAAAAAACCCCCAACAAACAAAAAAAACCTTGTGTCCAGACTTCACACTGCAGCTTCTTCTACCTAAACCACAAAGGTCCAATAACTTTTTTGATTGGTAGGAACAAGTGTTCCACGAGTAACTAATTCATAGAGGAATAAAGCACAAGAGGACCAAACTGACCACGCGCAGATGACAGCATGGGTAGGAATTCAGCGTTAAAGGACACAGCCTCACTGATGCACCATGAGCAAGCCGGTCCCAGAGAGCACCGAAGGTGATGCAAGGAAAGATGTATCACTGCACGATCAATTTACATCCCCACCCATTCAAAAACTCTTTTATATACAAAAAAAATAGTGTGAAACATAAGGTAATTCAGTTACAATAATAAAACACTACAATATGAAATGTTAGGTAATGGTGTCCTTAAACTAGACTAGGAGACTCATTTCCTTAAAGACACTGTTCAAGTGCAAAGCTGTCAGTAGCATTAGTATTAACTAATGACAGTAGGAATTTTGTCCCATTTGTAACAGGCTGTCACGTTTCCACTATCTGTGAAAAGCTAACGTAGTTAAGCCATGGGAAATATAAGAAAGTTACTGGAATTAGTGAGAGTGCATATGTTTCTGGGTTTCTAGGAAGGCTGAAGTATGAGAATTTCACAGATGTGGGAACTTTTGATAGCATTCCAGTTGAAACAAACTTGTAACAAACCCTGTGGAGAGGTTCATTCAACAGGATGAGCTAACCAAGAAAACAGTCATTTCTGGCTAGTTGCATCAATATTAGCAGCAGCTGTGAACTCGGTAAACAGCTCTGTTTTCTGGTTGTCAAAGAGCTGCTAAAGCAGATGTGAAAGGCATCAAAAATAGGTCACAAACAGAGAACATGCAAGGGAATGCATCAGTATCAGAGTGATCTGAAAATAAGTAATGCTGGAATATCTCAGTAGCGTTTATAACCCTGAAGCATACCTAACACA
>VYZW01014864.1:1227-12530 GCA_013401315.1 Balaeniceps rex
CGTATGTGCAATCATAATGACTCATATGCAAATTATCTAATGCCTTAGATAACTGGTTTTGGCTTGTGAACTGTGTGATGTTTTAAAGGAAATGTACATTTATCATTGGACCTAGAAACCAAACCTGGATGTTGAAATACTTTGACAGGACAAAGGAATTGCCAAGATCTTCTTTGAATGTACTGAAGCCTAAGTCATTTTAAGAGTTACAAAAATGGTGTTAACTGTTGTCTGTTTGTAGAAACTTTGGTCATCAGGTGTGGTAAAGGTGTACAGAAAAGTACAGAAAAGTTTATGCACTAACTTTCCCTTCCCTCTGTATGAAAATTTTTATGCTGATTTCACATTATGATGCTTTATATTAGCAGCATGAAAAATTATTTAAATAAGAAATGGTTTTAAAGCTTACTAATGTCAACAACTGATTATAAGCCAATGTTAATTACATTCCTTGAGCCAAAATATAATATTTGGATTAGCAGAATGGAAGGATGCATTATTTCTCTTGGAGCTCTAGGAATGGCAGCAAACTTATTTAAGGGAAATTTATTTTCAAAAAATAACCAAATTTTGACTCAGCCTCTCTGAGACAGTAGAATAACCTGTTTGTCATCCTCTCAGCTGTCCTCACAAAAAACTGTCTTGCAGCTGTGCTGCAATGCACTGATGGCTGTGCACAATAACCTGCTGCACAGAAGAATGCTGAAGACTTTATGCCTTGAGTTTTGACTGCAGGCAGTAAAAAGCCTAAGATCCTGTTGTCAGTTGTAGTTCATCTCTTGGGTTATATACTTTTTTCTTCTTTTCTTTCTTTTCTTTTACATATAAGAAATTAACTTTAAAACATATGCAGAGGAAGCAAAACTATGTGCAAAATTGGGTTGAATTTGACAGTTTTCATCCATAAAGGAAGAAGGACAAATTTTGAGAAGATAATATTTTTTGGTTTCATCAAAAGAGTTCTGTTTCATTTCAGCTCAAAAAAATTGGCATTCTTTATCCTCTCTCCAGAGTTTTTGTCTCTACTATTAAACTGAAAAAATGCATTGCTTTTCCACTTGTAATGTTAGGAATATCTGTACAGATAGCAGCNCCACTTCTGTCTTCCAAAATAGCATGAAGAGGAGGAGGAAAGGGAAAAAAATGTCCAGCCAACGTTTCATGGATATCTTCACCAATTACAAATGTACTCAGCCTGTGAACTTATAATAAAGAATTGTACTTAGGCATATGTGCATATACACATATGTGGAGAGAGAGAGAAGGTACGTTCATCACAGTATGTACTAGTGTTGCAATGAGTACATATATGTCAGTGGAGATCCATGAATTTACACCAGCTTTGCCATAAAAGCATGCATATTAACTTACCTGTAANTTGAGTTTTGACTGCAGGCAGTAAAAAGCCTAAGATCCTGTTGTCAGTTGTAGTTCATCTCTTGGGTTATATACTTTTTTCTTCTTTTCTTTCTTTTCTTTTACATATAAGAAATTAACTTTAAAACATATGCAGAGGAAGCAAAACTATGTGCAAAATTGGGTTGAATTTGACAGTTTTCATCCATAAAGGAAGAAGGACAAATTTTGAGAAGATAATATTTTTTGGTTTCATCAAAAGAGTTCTGTTTCATTTCAGCTCAAAAAAATTGGCATTCTTTATCCTCTCTCCAGAGTTTTTGTCTCTACTATTAAACTGAAAAAATGCATTGCTTTTCCACTTGTAATGTTAGGAATATCTGTACAGATAGCAGATGAATAAATTATTTTCTTTCATTCCTATGATATTCCTGTACAGCTGAAAGAATGAGATTATACACCATTTTACGATCTGAGTGGGCTCCATAATACCTCAGCCAAACAATTAAAATTTTCTGGCATTCAAGCAATACTTTCTTGACACAGTGTCAAGGGCACACTGATGTTATGGCTTTCTGGTGAACTTTATGGACACACTTAAGACAAACACTCTACATTTAATAGCTTTGAGACTGTTGTAGAATGCTAATGCTTTAGCTTTTTCTTAGGTTTCCATAGCAGACTAAGGTTTTGCTTTACACAGATATGGTTATATTTGAATTTATTCAATGCTGCATCAACATTTCTACATAAAATCTGCTACAAGTAGATATTGCAGGATGTTAGTGAAGTCCTTTCTGTGTAACAGCCTCAATCAGTCCTACACTGAAGGATTACAATCACTGCAGCAGTGCCAGCTCATCTTGGTTCTACAGAAAGGTGGTAACAACTCATGCAATAACATCCACGGCTTCAATATCTTGTGACTTCAGTGGAAAATGTATAAAAACCTCAGAATCCAACAAGCTGCAACTTTTGGAGTAGTTTTACAAGAAAACTCAGGACATTGTGAGCTCTCCACCTATTTGAGTCAAATAAGTTTCTTAAAGCAGTTTAGTAGACAGAACAAGGCAAGAAACTGAAATGGCCAGAGCATGTTATCAAATTGCAATGGCTCAGTGAAGAAATAATATTCAGTGAAGAAATTCCTATAGAAATTCTCCTTGCAGTATAAAAACGAAGGAAAACATCTAAAATGGCCTTAAGAAACAATGCAGGAATCTAAACCTGTTAATACCTCACAGAAGTCAAGTCCCTTTTTCCAAAGCATGTGAAACATTGAACCCTAAAAAGAGATCCTAGTGTATAAGACAAATTATTACAAACAGAACAGTGTTCAGGGATTATAAAGGAAGGTGTAACTAAGTGTTCTTAGCATAGTGGCAAAAAGCCACGTCGAAATAGACATTAT
This sequence comes from Balaeniceps rex, assembly GCA_013401315.1. NCBI lineage: Eukaryota > Metazoa > Chordata > Aves > Pelecaniformes > Balaenicipitidae > Balaeniceps > Balaeniceps rex. The sequence continues at coordinate 3,995 of VYZW01014864.1, forward strand.
TTGCTTGATTTTCATCCTCAGTCAGATAATTACAATGCACAAAGTATTTAGTATAATACAATATTATAGGGTTGTCATGAAACTTTCCATGTACATTCTTGAAAAAATGTAGAGAGAAGTGAGCTTCAAAAACAGATTATAAAAATGAAGGACAAGAGCACTGTAGTTTGATGTGGAAAAAAAAAAGAAGAAACTCTAGTCAGCTATTAATATCAACTATTTAACTTCAGACTGGGTCCATGAAATGGAAAAAAAAAATTAGGAATAGAATTCTCATATATGTTGCCATACCACAGAAAATGCAAGAAACGTGTCATTTGAAAATACAGCTCGTGTTGATAAGAGGAATCTTTCATTTGACATGGCTATCATCTTGAATTATATTATGTTGCTTTGTTAAAGCTGTTTATAATTTCATAGTCTACAAAATATGTTTTTAATCCTTAAAATGCTAGTAAGCTTACATTTTAGTCTACTTTTTAAATGCTGAAATATGAGAATCCACCAAAACACTTTCCTCCACTGAAATTCTTTGCTAATACATTTGTGGTACACAACTTCAGAATGACGAAAATGTGATTGATTCCATCACCAACCAATATATCTACAGGTTTACAGCCTCAAAACTTTTTATGAAATCTGTAATAAAAAATCATGTATTTACTAGCTGTATCTGAAAGTGAAATATAAAATCCAAACTTCATTGGGAACACACTGTACTATAGGGTGTGATACTCTTACTTCACTTCTAATTCATATAATAATAAAAAATGGCCTGTAAAACCTTGGATGGAGAAATTTATCTTCTTCTTTTTTCTCTTCAGTGATTGCAGTATTTTGTTGGTTTTTAAATCATCTGGATTTCATTCAGTCATGTCTAGAATTTCAGGATAATTATTTTAAATATCTTCAATGAGTAAATTATCTACTGCAATTTTTGTCTTGTAACAAAATGCAGTTGTACCTCATTTTATCCTGGTTTACTGTCTCTGTTCTTAAAGGGTGAACAGCTTTACTCAGGACACATTGCTGCTTAAAATCCATTCCTTAAATAAGAATCATTAGCTTTGTTAAAGTCAACCACCACAATAGGTAGTTCCTGTTCAGAGTAAGACATTTTAAAATATTCTACAGAATAAGGAAGGGAGTGGTTCATAGTGTCCTCTAGAGTGTGAGGATTTTGGAAAGAGAACAGGACTAAGATTATTTAAGTTTGAGACATTGCAGAAAATCCCTGCACTACCAGGAGAAAGTAGCAAGCTGACTCCTGAGAGCTAGAACTCTTTTACTGGGGTGGTGTTCTGTAACAGTCAATAGGGTACTGGAAATGGACAGGTGAGAGCTTGCAGCAGACCAGAAAAGTGATTTTGTGTGCATATATGTGTCTAGGAATGTGTGCACACAGACAAGTCTGCATGTACCTATCTCTGTGGTGAAGAGGCAAAAAAGAGAGAGCATAGACTATTACAGGAAGCAAGAAGTGTAATCCCCCAACACAAAAGTTAGAAGACTGCTGCTCTGAAGGACTAGACCCAGAGCAAACATTCTGAACAATTCACTGCTAATTACTATATTATTTTCTCCAGAGCAACATTTAAGCGATATGACAAGAATGACAAATAGAATTACAATATGGTATTAGAAAAGTAAGATTTTCCTTGGAGCAAAAAGTTCAAGGCAAGTTTTGCATGAGAAGTGGGTGTTAGTTGTCAGAAACAAGTAAAGGGGATGGCAAGATATGTACAAGCCCAGAAGGGAATCTCCTGCACTCTCGCTTACTGTTTGTTAATATAAAAGCCATAATATTTCTCTGAAAATCATTTATTGCATTTGTTTTGATGTGTTATTAATCAGAGAGTAGTTAAATGCACCTTAACTACTTTAAGTAGTTAACTAACTTCCTTTTTAATGAAAAAACCCCTACTGTCTGATTCTTTCTGAACTTAGTCTGCTAAGATCCTGCACTCTGGAAAACACTTCAAAATAAATTTCAGAATATGTCTGTGTGGTCCGGACTCAGCAATACTTTTATCCAGATTTTCAGCTTACTCTGTGCATTCATTTCTTGATGTGGATGGTGGTTCTCTGATCAATACTCAGTATAAATGAAGATTATATCAAAAAATGCAGACAAATATTTATGTGTTACTTCAACACATTGTACGAAACATTTTTGAAAACTAAAAACCAGGAGCTGTTACTATCCTATATTTTGACAGGGCTTATGACAAAGAACACTACTTCAAAGTTACTCCTAAAGATTGTAGCATGAGGCGTACCATCTGTTGGTTCTTGTTTGGCTGGGGTTTTTTGTCTAATTGCAGCAGAATGCACCTTTGCTCTGTGAGATTGAACAGGTAGAATTTGTATCTGAATGAGAACTTTTCCTGAAGGTTCAGAGGAACACAAGGAACAGACCGAGCCTTACAATTGTTTTTAACACTGTGGAATATACTAAAGTGAAAGCAAAAAAGAGTACCACATAAGGACAAATATCTCCAGACAGTTGATTTTTTTTTTCCCTTCTTCTTCTTCCTCTTCTTCTTCTTCTTCTTCTTCTTCTTCTTCTTCTTCTTCTTCTTCTTCTTCTTCTTCCTATTGCTGCTACTGCTGCTGAGAAATGATGAAAGAAATAGAAACCCAACAGAGTAGGAAATATCCAGCCTGAAATATCCTCATAGCACCTGAATCTCTCTCAGTAGCCTGAGTAGATGTTATTCACTGTGTCTGGCTCAGAACAGGAATTCACACTGTGAAGGTCCCTCCTGTTTGCTCTAGGGTTATTCCAGTGATAGTGTGTCTCATTCACCTGCAAGGCTGGGGTAATGTCTTTGCACATACTTTTACATTTGCACAGACACTTTACTGCACTTGTGTGCCAGGCTGATGACAAGCAGATGTTCTTTATAACATGTGCAAGGAAAATATGAGTGATACAGAGGTTTCCTGAGACTGGCAAAGGAGGAGTAGAGCATACACAGAATTTTGAATGACTGAATAGTTTTGCTGGAACACATGCTATGTGTTGGTGAAATACAGTGCCTTCTTTCCTGGAAATTTTTAATTTAACACCTTTGGACTCTCCACCACAGTCTCAGCCTCCTTCATCCTGTCCATAGCAGACTTTTCACCCAGCCACTTGCATTTGTCCCCACTGGTGCCACACTGAAATTTTTCTGATGCCCTTCTCCTCTTATTCTGGCATTCTGACTGACTCAGTTGCCGTCTTCAGTTTTACCTTCCTGATCCTAATCCCATCTCAGTGTTCATTTCTCTGGTTTCAGTCTGGTGGCCAGCCAACTCCATGTCACTCTGACAGTCTTCCCATTTGCAGCACCTGTTTGTAATGGCCAGAAGTGACAAGGCGTAAGTAGGATGGGGTTACAACCGTACCCTGTGTGGGAGAAGGCCATGAACTGCTATGTGCTGGTCACAAAGGATGACACATGCTAGAGCAGGGACACCCCGAGACGCTGTGTTTGCAGGTCACCTATGCTGAGGCTGGGACAGCAGTGAAGGACTGTAGTCCATGGGTGACTCACACCAGAGCAGGGACGCCCATGAAGAACTGCAGCCTGTGGACAACACATGCCAGGGAGGGAAGAGACGTGAGGCACCACTGACTGTGGGCAATCTAGACCAGAGCAGAGACACAAAAGAACGGGGTGGCAGGAAACCATTAACTGTAGGGTGGCAGAAAAGAACCATTACTCCCAGAGTGGCCAAACACCATCTCATGCAAAAAAAGCAAAACAGGGTTATGCAGATCACCTCACCCTCCTACGCCACCGAACATATCCCTGAAAGAATTTTGGTGGAGAAAATGTAACCCAACAGTGAACATATCGAAAATAGAGGCTACAGAGGGAGGAGGATAGATGTTATATAAGTATTTTTTACTTGTGTGGTATTCTTTTTCTCACTGTGTGAATCGAAGATTAGAATTTTGTGTCCTCTGGCAAGGAATTAAGTCAAATAAAATTACCCCACTTGAGACTATTTTGCTGGCAACACCGTACAATGCTGTAAGAAAGGTATCCACAGCTCACCACATATTCTTAGTTCTTTTGCCTTGGCAGCTCTGTCAAGTCCCCTTTGGCCAAATTAATTTATTTTCCCAGCCAACCTCAGCCTTCAAAGCTGCTGTAAGCCCATGTTCCAGTTCCCCATTTTTACATGTCTTCCCCCACTCAGGCACAAATATCTCCTTTTAATGCCCCATTATGTCATCCATACCTTGGCGGACAAAACTTTTATTCAGGACAAAACTTTTATTCTGTCTCTCGATTCTTCCTTCAATGGGAAGTGTGGAAAAGAGAGAACAAGGAGCACAGAGCAGACAAGTCACACTGTCTTTTTTCTACTGGCCAGCTCTGGACCTCAGGCTAACACTGCTTCAACATAAAAGATCTGTAATTGCAAGGAAATTGTTCTTAAAGTATGGCCAATGCAAAGAAAATCTTTGAGGAATTAAGCAACAAAGCTCTAAAAATTGGTACTGAACATCTGCAAGCTATTTAAAATCAAAATGTTAAGGGTCTACTCCCGTTTATAAGGATACAAAGTTGTTTCAAATGATTTCAAGATTTGGGGGTGGGGGATTAGAGGGTGGGGACTGACTTTTTAAAAATAAACATTAGATAATAATAGTAGTCTTTACTAAAACATCTGACAGAAAAATCAAGCCCAGATGGTTAAAGTTTAGGGAAGTTAGAAGCTACTAAAACCAGCATGTAGCAGTTTATATTGAGAAGCATTATAAACTCAGTAATAAGTTGTACACCTGTTCAAACTCAAATATCTGTTGCAACAAAATATAGCAGAGCATTATTTTTTTTGCAGCAGAGGAAAAAAATGTCCAACTTCCTTGCAGAAAGAAAAATAAGGTCTGTGCCAAATGGTTGATTTATACAAGTTTCCCATGCTATTTATTAGTGCAGTGTTGTGCCAGTATTGGCAGGTTTCATGCTGCCTTCAAGCTTTCAGAGAACCTTGCCAAGAGAGCCTAACAGTTTCTTCAAGTAAGTAATATTATATGCCCTGCTTATTCCAAACTTCAATGATGTTTTCAAGGTCATTAAATTATCTTTGAACAATTCTAATAATATACGTATATATTCTAATACATTCACTGGTTTTATAAAACTTATGTTCTTATTTGTTATCTTCTTTATTGCCAGAGCAGGAAATCCAGAGGTTAGGAATTCAATTCTGGTTAATATCCCTTACATATTTTTTTCTACACCTACATTAAAATTCATAAAAACAATGTGTAATAACACTGTCTTTGTTGCTCAACTCCCAGTTTTAACATTTTCTGGGGTTACTAGACTGTTGTAGTATTTCTGGAAGGTATGGTAGCATTTCAAACATTATCATAGTTTAGTGGGCAAAATATTTACAAGGAAAAGCAGCAGCATGTTTAGAGGTTATATTTATTTACCTCGATTGTGTGTTGGTAGTATCATCCATTTCTGCATGCCCTATCTTTCGAAAAATTTACTGTAAAAAACCTGTTACTATTCAAATAGTCCACACTAGGACATTCAACATAATGACCAGAATTTTCTTCCATGGTCTTCTAAACAGTCTGCTTTCTCTGTCTTTCTTCATTAGAGAATTTCTGTTAGTACTCAAGAGAAATTTTCAACTTGAATGCTCTCACCTGCAACACATTTTACATGTCTCAGGAACTACAGACTGTTTCCTTCTGTGATAGTGGGAAAAAGCAGCTGGCTTTCAGTGTACAAGATTATCAAGTATATTTTACAGGAATCTATCAGACTTTATGCTACTTTTTTTCAAGCTCTAACCTTAGAAAAGATATCATGTTTGTGAAAGTAAAGTTCTTACCAAGAAATAAAGAATTTCCACATCAGAGTGCTGCTAGGAGACTGTTGAGAACCGAACCATAAGTGAAAAGATATCAGTGGCTGAACCAGTAGTTCAATACCAGAATTCAGACAGGTAGAAAGATACTATAGCAACCACCAGTCTACCATTCAGTTAATACTTAGGTAGCAAGTCCTCTTAAATGGATTGAAAGGGAGGAAATCAGTTCAAACTCCCAGGATATTAAACATTTCTGTGCAAAGGTTTGTAAAGGATTGAAAGGATAGTGCCCAGTTTTCATGTCAATTCCACTTTGGTAAATGACTCAGCGCATTTACAAAACTAGAGTTTTATCCATTACAGCTGATCAAGATTTCACCAGTAGTAAGACAAACTTTTTAATTATTGCATATGCCCACTTGCAAAATTGCCTGTGGCTTGAAAGGAAGACGCATTCCAAAATCCCGACACAGCAAACAAAATTTGACAGAGGAAGACCTTTTGCAATCAAAGGACCTATGTAGGAAACAAAACTTGCTGAAGCCACAATTTGGTCAAAGGATTTATAATATGGCTCTTCATAGTTGGAAAACAAACGCACATTTGAAATGTGATGAATTTTAGTACAATACAATCCACTTTTTAACCACTGATCTGGCAAAATAATATGTGCATAGACAATGTATATTACGCATCTGTTGCAGCTGACAGAAAAACAAAAAGATAGTTCATGAATATGTACTACTGGGAAATTTGATTTTTATTCTATTTTGAAATCACAGGCTTGCTGTTTCCTTGTCTTCAAAAGATTATTTTTATGATGTGAATTTCTAGCAGTTTCTTAAATCTAGTTTTATTTTACTATTATTAAGAAGCTTACCAGAACTATGCTGCATTTCAAAACTTATCTTCAATTATCTCATTTTGAAAAACGGTGAAGTTGTCTTAAAATAATGCATTGATATGCCTAATCTGAACCATAGTTCCTTGCAATTTTGTGGGGTAACAAAGAGACACACAGGCCTGTTTTATATCCATTTTTCGAGGGAATAGTATTAACCAGTTACAAAGTCTTGGTTTCCCTTAACTATCAAGAAGCCCTGAAGTTACAAACTGAAAATATACAAAAAAGGACTTGTAAGTCTGAAGGCAGATTAAATTTTAGTTTATGCTCACAAAAGGGCTATTCTGTCTTTTTTAGCTAGCTCGTATTGGTGAGATACCTGAATTCTTGTGATATCTAGAACACAGGGAAATAGATTGTACTTCTTGTGCAACATAAAGTAGCCAGAAGCCATCAGCTCATTCACAGAAAATAAAAACTGTCTTTATTTATGCAGATAGTCTCTATTCAGTTAGGGCATGCCAAAGGCAAGATGACATAAGGGAAAATAAACCCAGAAAAAACCCTCATATTTCACAGAGTTCAGGAAATTTCCAATCATTTTAGTAGGGTTATGTTAGTAAGCAAAACTAGTCAACACAGTTCTGATGCAATATGTTGCCTAGTTAAAAATGTCAATTTGGTGGAATCAAAATGCATGATAAAATTTTAAATAGTATATATTTTTCACACCAGAATTTTTCATTTTGACTTTATTGTGTTTGTAACACTAATGGTATTATTATAACAAAGATACCAGAGCAGTGAAATGAAGTAAAAAAACCAGAATGTTAAGACCGTATGAAAAGTTAAGAATTACACATTTTCAAAATATTTAATTTCATGGGAAGATTGTTGGTCATGAGGTTTAATTTATGTTCGGGAAAAAAAAGTCTTCTAAATTTTGGCTATCTGCTTTAGCAGGGATTCTTGTATCTGAGTACTGACATAAAAACATATATATGTCTGTATATAGTTTATTTTCAAGATGTAATTTATAGTTTATTTTGAGAAAGATGGAGTGTATGTAACTGGGAAAAAAGCTGATGCCTGTATGCTGTTACTAAAAAATCAATCAACCAACCAAACTTCAGAACCAAAGCATAACCTTGCTCATTCACTAAAGCAGATCCTATACCTTCTATAGTCTGTTTTAGGAAGAAAAGAGAAGAGCCCTTTAAAATATAGGTGTGCACTTACTATAATTACTCACACAATTACATTACCTATTGCAAAGCATACCTTCAAAAGCACATTCTTTTCCCTGGAAAAGTGAAGTCTTCAGGAACAGGAATCCCCATGAGCAGAGCTTGAAAGAGAGATAAGATTGTTAGGAATTATTTTCTGAAGATCACAAGGCTTTCATAAGCTAGCCTTGTGGATAATAAGATTATTATTGTTGTCTCCACTTCCTTACTGAAAAAAATTGGTGCTGAAAGAAAACTCTTTACAGGAAATGAAAAAAAGTATGTGGGCTCATCTTCCAACAAATCTTCCAATTATCATAGTTTGTGGTGTCAGTTCTGTAGTTCTCTGTTTTCTTTTAAAAGGCAATAGTGAATTTTTCTCCTCTCCTGGATCAAAGATATCTGATAAATATTGTGATTTAGCTTCAATTAGAAGTAGAAAAAAATAATTGTTTTGTAGCAATGTGATAAAATAGAAACATTTTTCTTATGTTTGTGCCAGGAAAACATTACTGCTGAGACTTGAACTCCAGCTCCCATTCATCACCTCTAAGCACATGTTAATAACCAAAATATAAAGCTTCAGAGATACAGTTATTCATAGAATCATAGAATGTTTCGAGTTTGAAGGGAC
>VYZW01014864.1:18912-49059 GCA_013401315.1 Balaeniceps rex
TTTAGCTGTATTTCTCATGTTTTTCTATGTATTTTTTCTTCATATTTAAAGTGGCCAATCAGGTCTTTTTAAAAAACTATTTTTCTTTTTATTTTCTCCTTTTCCTTTTTAAGCTAGTGTTATCAACGTATAACAAAAAACACAGAAATGTTTCTGATATAGGTTACTTGGGCTCAACTTATACTTTGGTTCTAAGAAGGAAATATAAAAAAATACAGTTACTGTATCATTAACTATGAAAAAAAGGTAGAAAAATTAAATCTGACAGATTTCTTCAAATTCACATCACAATTTTTACAACATCCATATGTAAACCAATCATGTTTTCCTTCTTAAAAGATTTTATTTAGTCACTATTTTTTGGATATTTTGTAAACAATAGATTGTTGAAATTTCAGTCAGTCATCTTGCTGATACTGGAGTTAAAAGATGAGATTTCAGGTTAAATGCATTTTCTTATTGAAAGAGAAATTGGAAGGAAATTCAGACAACCATGAGAAACCCATCCAGCCTAGTCTAACAAATGACCGTTAAAATTATAATGAAAAAGTTAAACACTATGAGCTTCTCTACCATCAGGCCATTATCTATTTTTCTACAAGTAATAATAATAACTCCTTACTCATACATACTCTTATTTGACTGTCATACAAAGGCTGCTTGTTCATTTTGCATAAATACACATATTAGTTTATGTAATGAAGTACAATAATATGAGCTATTACTGAGCTAAATGTATTACGCAAAACTTTAATGTATGAGAATGCATAAAAATTAATTAAATCAAAGAAATAAAAAAATAGGTTTTTAATAACACTCATTGCATATCTTCATTTTATCTATTTTGTTAGTGAAACTGTACTGAGGGAAATAGGCCTGAAAACTTGACCAGGCCGTGGTATCTTTCCCTGCAGTGACCTTCATACACTAGGGATGAAATGCGATACCATTTGTCGTTTGCTGCCATCAGCAACCTTTCAATCAGGACACAGGGAATCATGTTAGCACCTGACAAGAGCAAGCTGAGGCAATTTACACCATTAACTAAGTATCCTTGAGTTCATCTTCTGCTTATGTCTCCTTTAAATCACAAATGCAAACATGATATTGCCTGTACCATGATCCCTGGTGTGAAATGTGAATTAACCATGCAGTCTCATTTCTCTGAAGAAAGGAAACTTAGCTCTGATTGTGGGTGTAACTACAAGTAGCACCAATGAACAGTGGTATTTCCTCATCAATCCTCTCATTGTGCCCAAAAAACTTTTTATTTTCTTTGTGGCTGCATTTTATTACTACTATACATTATTTCTTGTGTTTCATCATTCGATTCTACTTTGTATGGCTAGTAGACTAGTTGTGAGATAATATCAAAAAGGCCTCCAATATTCTTCACAATAAGGCAACTTCTCCCTTGCAGCTGAACATACAATTACCAATGTGGATTTAGAAGTATAGTTTCTAACATCCCAAGAATACAAAAGAATGCCTTTATTCTTCTGGCCAGGAGTGCAATGCATGTCAAAACCTGCCTCTTATTGTGCCAAGTAATGTAGCTGACAATAAAAGTGGCCTGCATATTACATTAATATTGATTGATAAATATTACCTGATGCTTTGAAATATTCCTTTTTTTTCCTCCTCTNTGAATGGCTTGGGGACTTTTCTCTGCAAGCAAAGCATTTGGAGAGGTAAAGCACCTTAACACTGAAGTGATAAGAAGTGGAAATCGCTGTGAGCAATAATACAGCTTGTATTGCTGCGATAAGATCTTAATAGGCAGGACATCTTTGCAGCATGTCATTGTAAAATGGTCTTAATAGGGAAAGAGGTTTAGTGCTGGGCTAGATGCAGATATACATGGAAGGTGAAGAAATAGGACCCAAATCAGATATATTACAACTTTCTGTTCTATGTCACAAGTGCAGTAAAATATCTTTGCATGTAAATGCTTTAGGGGTTATTTATTTTATTTAAAAATCCAACCACCTATACTGCAATAGACCTACTACAGAGAAGTCAAAATAACTGGGTAAAGCAGGAATTGAATTAATTTATCAGGTTTTTAATTTCAAAGTACCAGTGCAGTTCAGATAAAGAGAACCACAAAATTGTAAATGATACTGCGGTTGCAAAAGTAAAAGAATCTCATACATGAAATAGTCTCTGGTGACATAACAAGAAATTAAGTACTGTTGTATACATTATGGACATGACACCAAAGTGGCACAACTGTGTAATTAAGCATCTTCCTTAGATTTACAAATAATTTGGCCCCTAGGTGAAACCACTTAGTAGCTGCTATGAACAGAGTACTTTGGGGTTTTTAAAGCAGAATTGCTCACTATCTATGAATATTGGATTATGTTACATTAGCCTATGGAATAATGAGCATGTAAGTTATTCAGCCTAAAACACTGCAGGGTATCAAGTCGGTTTGTCATTGGCTTCCATGGACTTCAGTGGAGTTATTGTAGAATGGGAAAAGGATGAAGTTCTGCATCTGAAAACCTGTATTCTTATAGGGATGGAGAGGTCCTTGGCCCTGTGATGTTTCTAATTTGGAGCCATGTTGTGTCTCAGAAAGCTCAGGAAATGATTTTGCAATGATAAGCAGATGAGTGTGAAGACAACACTAGTAACTAAACCCAGGTTTTAATGGGTTCCTTTTTTCTACTGGAAGCCTCAGGGATTTTCTGGAAGGGAATTATATCCAATGTTCTGTCATGGTACTGTCATTATTCCTCACATGTACTTCTTTTTCAGTGATCAAAAATATAGGTTGATCATCTTCCATGCTTTCGATGAGACTTTGATTTATTGTTTCTATTTGCCAGTATTGTATTTTTTATTCAATCACTTCCTTTCATTCTCATTATTTGTCACATTCACTTGACTAAAATTAGGTTATTGATTAGATCTGTGAGGCAAGGAAATCTTTCCAATATATTGATATATATACCTGAACATTACCATTTTATTCTGATACTAAAAAACCTTATGCAGTACTCTGGGAACTTTTGACAAATATCATAAATATACTATGTTACCAGTACAATTTGTTAAGGTCCAGTCAAACTACTGACAATTTAGATGAGATGGAAATTAATATTTCTTCTTCCCCTATTCCCTCCATTAATAACAAGACTGGCTGGCTGGAAATTTGAAGACAAAGTTATTCTTTTTAAATGCCAATTTTTGGGTTGAAAACTGATGAAAAAAATATGCTGAATTTTCAAGATCTGAGTCAAAAAGATTTTAATAAATCTGCATCAGAAATCGTGGTGAAAGCAGAAAAGATTTCATCCAGAGAGAGTCAGCCTGGTGGTGAATGTTTCCACCTCCCCAAAACATGATGACCTCTTTACAAAACAGTAAAAAAGCTGCTTCAAAATATAGATAATAGAATCTGGTTTATAGTCTGAGTAGGGAAACTGGCTATTTGGAGCCCATACAATTGGTCAGGAAGACCTATCATGACTAATATATGCAAAGATGGACAAGAATCACAAAGTATTGAAGAGGTGCTTTACAGAACACCATAAGGTATCCAGTGGCCTGTGCATTGAGGACCCCTGATAACAGGGGTCACAGACAGGAAAAATCACGACTCCTCTTGGAAAGCCAGGTGTGAAAAAAGAGAGGAGCAAGTCTCAGACCTATCACTGGAAAAGTGCTGTAGGAAAGTTAGCTTACTAACTAATTCCACTAATTAGCGCATTTTAGTTTGACACAGTTCTTGGACACTTTATCATAATAATGGGTATAAAATAAAAACCTCGCTGACAATTGCTGTGGTGACTGTTGATCTAAAGTATTTCTTTAACAGTTCTGTCGTGTCATTTATCTTTACTAGCTCTTTTACATCTATAAAGAGTAATTTGTTTAGGACACACTGAGGAGAGAGGAGGTATCCTAAATCACAGCAAGAAGACAGAAGATGAGTAGGGAATTATTGTTCATTTTTCATAACACCGCAAACACTTGAGGGCATAAAGAGTTCAGAAATAGAAAATAAAGCCTTTTTTTGCATGCACAATTAAAACCTTTCAGACAACTTTCCAAACTAACAAGAATACACAAGTTCAAAATATGTTTAGAAAAAGAAACACAGAGTAAATGCAATGACGTAGAAGGTTCTTAATCTGATGGGTGTTGGAAATCTGAAGGATAATGTGTATTTTCCCAGTTGTTGTGCTGCTTTTCCCAAGCTCCAAGACACTCTACGGTGTTAAAACTAGCACCTGAGAGTTTATATGTCAGTGAGGTCTAGGTTGCTGGAGAGGAAGTTTATCAGTTGCCACAGGACTAGCTACCCCCTTTCCATCCACACTTCTATCCAGACTAATCCACCCTAACCAGATCAGTTCAGAACAATAGGGTGGTGAGTGAAAGAAAATTTCTTCACATTTTCTCCAAAGCACATCCCAATCTGTTAGAGGCTTTCTATTGACTTCAATAGATTACAACATTTTGAACACAGTGAAAAAGAAATATACTAGAAACAATACTTTATTCATTCAAAGGCACTTTAAGGCCTCCTGGTCCTTTCTTCAGCACACCAAAGTTTTAGGAAATCCTTGGTGAAAGAGTTCAGAAATTACTCAATATATTAAGACATATATTCATAAACTTTATAGAAAATAAAACACATGCAGAGAACATAGTTTTCCCCCTGTTTGCATGACATTATTTTGTCATTGTACAGCACTTCCCTGATGCCTTCAGTGTGAAAGATGTTCTCTGCAGTATCATCATATTTGATGGAGTAGCTTCCACACCTTATCAAGGAAGAGATCACTGGAAGGACATTATAATAAGCATGAAAAGCAGCCACCTCATCATTTTCCTGTTCATTCTCACCCTCCCCTCCCTAATTACTGAGTAGAATAGCATCCATGTCCTCTATTTATTAAGCCTTTAAATTCTCTGCTCTTTAGTTCTATGACATGGGCATAAATGCCACCAGGTACAAAACTGCATCTTCTCCCCAGATCCCCACTAAAATTACTCTTGATGCAAACTTCAAGGCGGGCAAAATTCAGTTCTTCATGTGCCATAGCTTTCTTATAAAAATAATGACTTTGAATTCCTGTATCTCATTAGGAATGAAACACCAGCAACCTGTAGAAACTTCTGGTAAAGCACTTCTTTGACATTAAATAGTTATTTTATATTACTGCCATAGCCTCACTTTTCATGAACTGCCTTCTATTCCTACAGCATTCTCTGGTCATAATGGACAAAATTTTCTCATTGAGATCAGAGAGCATGGCAAAAGGTTATCTAACCCTTCACTTGGCCTCCTTTAACAAAATCATGTTCTTGTCACGATGACTACTTGTAGGAAAAGGAAGCCATAGAGTCAGCCTGACATCTAAGCAGCAAGTAAGAACTATGAAAACTAAAGTATTCATAGGCCTAAATCACTGGATTGAAGACCATAATCAACAGTTTCCTTCTCTAGCACATTAAATCTCTCTTACAGGATACAAAGACAGGCTCTGCAACTGGTATTATTACTTCAGGTCCTAAATAGCATCTTTATCAACTCTTTATCAAGTCTTTATCAACTTTCTTATCAAATGTAACCCTAAAACTTGGGGGAAGGGAATAAGATTGATGGTGCATATATATCTGGAACAGGACAAAGGAATCTAAAGAACAGCATACTTGAAATTTATCATTGAAATAACTACAAGACAGTGTTTCCAATATCTGTGACTAACTTATATAACTGACTGAAAGGCTAAGGATGTGGTTTAGAGAGGGAAATAATAAAAAAAAAAGACAGAGAACAGTATTTCAAATGCACATTTCTCTTCGGTGTCTCCCGCTGGTTAGTTTAAATATGTGAGGACAGTCAATGGTAAATAAGTAAGGATATCTAAAGTATTAATTCCACTCAAGTTCCAGTAGCTGCCATGCTATATGTGTGGTTAAACTTAAAAAATCTAGATGGCACAAATTTTGTAGGTTTACAAGGAAGAACACTCTTGCTATATATATAGTGCTCTGCTTATTCTGTGGATTCGTTTCAACCAAAAAATGTAGAATGTGAAGTAGCTAGATAGAAATGAAGCAAGATCAGATACCTCTCATGCTCGTGTTTAGTGCTGTACAAGCTCAAGCTCTATTTTAATATGTTACTTTATAATAAATACTTTAAGTAGATGATTTTTATTTCAACTCTATCCTACCATGGATACTATTAAAAAGATTCTTAGTCTACATTACGTAGTATATAGGTTAAAAATAAAAGAAAAAAAAACAACCAACGCAAAACCCAGTATAGGAAACATTTTATAAATTGATTTTGTTTCAAGCTCACCAGAAGATTTACTTGTAGATTGTGGTAGGTTGACCCTGGCTGGACACTAGGTGCCCAGTAAAGCCCCTCTATCGTTCCCCCTCCTCAGCTGGACAGGGGAGAAAAAATACAATGAAAAGCTCATGGGTCGAGATAAGGACAGGGAGAGATCTCTTACCAATTACCGTCATGGGCAAAACAGACTCAGCTCAGGGAAGTTAATTTATTACCAGTCAAATCAGAGTAGGGTAATGAGAAATAAAAACTAAACCTTAAAACACATTCCCCCCACCACTCCCTTCTTCCTGGGTTCAAATTCACTCCCAATTTTCTCTACCTCCTCCTCCCCCAGGCGAAGGGGGACGAGGAATGGGTGTTGAGGTCAGTTCATCACACATTGTTTCTGCCACTCCTTCCTCCTCAGGGGGAGGACTCCTCGCACTCTTCCCCTGCTCCAACGTTGGGTCCCTCTCACAGGAGACAGTTTTCCACGAAATTCTCCAACGTGGGTCCTTCCCATGGGCTGCAGTTCTTCACAAACCACGCCAGCGTGGGTCCCTTCCAGAGGGTGCAGTCCTTCAGGAGCAGACTGCTCTAGCATGCATCCCCCATGGGGTCACATGGTCCTGCCAGGAAACCTGCTCCAGCATGGGCTTCTCTCTCCATAGATCCCCACAGGTCCTGCAGGGAGNCTCCTTCTGTCCCACCCGACCTCCCCCCCCCCCCCCCCCCCCCCTTCTTAAACATGTTATCCCAGAGGCGCTACCACCATCACTGATTGGTTCAGCTTTGGCCAGCTGCAGGTCCATCTTGGAGCCAGCTGGCATTGGTTCTATTGGACATAGGGGAAGCTTCTAGCAGCTTCTCACAGAAGCCACCCCTGTAGCCCCCCGCTACCAAAATCTTGCCACACAAAGCCAATACATAGATTCTTAGAAATACTAACTATATCAAAAAATAGCAACAATTTGTATGATTGGATTGAATAAACTGTATTATTCACAGCAATTTAACTTCCACAACAAGTGAAAAATTCAATTTAGTCGTATCTATAAATATGTGTCTACAGGCCTGGCATGAACAATTCCATGAAGAAAAATATAAGTTATTAGTAACCTAAAAGGATTCTGTTTAAACATAATTGCTTCATGCTGGAATTAGTATTATAGATTACTTCATAATCTTTTTTAACTTGCTTTGTCTTGTGATTTATACATAAAATATTGTGGATCCAGTGGTACATCTATAGACACATTTACAGGCTAACATGATTATCTCCTCTTAGTCTCAGGTTTGCAATTTTGCACAATCATTTTACTTGCATAATTTTGTAATAGCTATTTTTTGGGTTTCTTTTTTATTCAAATTTATTAACTAGCAACATGGATTCCCTAAATAAATAAAAATATTTTTTCAATTTTTGAAGCATCTTCATAAACTTTGTATTTTAGGAGTTGTTCTTCAGAAACTGTTTGCTTAATAATTAGTGGGTATTTCTGTGACTGATTATGTATTTTCCACAATTCCTTTCCTTACTCCCACCCTCAGCTCTCACCCTCCTTTCCTAACTCAAAAACCAACCAACCAACCAAACAAACAAAAACGACAACAACAAATTCACTAAACCACTATAGAATCATAGAATCATTTAGGTTGGAAAAGACCCTTGAGATCATCGAGTGCAACTGTAAACCTAACACTGCCAACTCCACCACTATATCATTAACTTCATTGATACCCGTATCTAGAGGTAAATCTTACAATTTTCTTCCACTATAATTGAGTGAAGTACTAATCATTAACTATTTTCTGGACCTTCAAAAAAAACCTGCTGAAGTGAAACTTACTGAGCTGTCATCATCTATATCTAAAAAATTAGATGGGATTTTCTGGTTACATGAATCAATAGAATTAAGGATTTTGAAAGTTGGTAACTGGTATTTTAACTTCATCTGTTATAATTTGTAAAGACATTATTTTTAATAATAGTTTTGGCCAGAGAAAAATACTGTGGTTTTTTTTTCCTGAAATCTTTCAACATGCATTGTCTGACAATAAATTAAATGTTTCATAAGATATTTGAAGAATATTGCTTCATAATCTAAAGCTATAAAGAAATTTCTGCTGATTGACATGAACAGCTACCTGTATTTATAGTACTATATTTGTGAATAAGTGTACCAGTGACCTTGTATTATCTCCATGGTTTAGATTCTAATGAGACACAGACAGGAAAATACTCTTCACCATTCTTTGACAGGTTCCATACTGCTTCATACTGGGAATATAAAGTGGCATTTTATCAATGGAAATTTCTTCTACCATTAACACATATGTATTTTAATCTTGAAGAAACATATTATGACTCTGTTCTTCAGCCTCCTGCTACCTGTTGCCATATGTGTATTATGATTCCAATAGACACTTTTTCAGCAGTCAACAGTTTCAGTTCTCTTCCATAAATGCTCTTTGCCTGCGTTATCTTGGTTGACAATTCTCCATTACAGTGGAATGCAAAAGCTTCATTTCCCACCAAATGAAAAAAACTTCCTTTCATTTTTCTTTTCTGTTCTACATCATAGACATCCATAAAAAGTATGAGAGAAAAAAACCAGAAAACCAGAATATGAAACAGCTAGCTATCTCATACTCAGATTGGTCACAATCTTCCACACAACAATGAAAGAAGCTTTCTTTTAAGAAAAAAAAAAAATTCCACAAATGCAAAATGCAACTTAAATCAGATTCCTGAATAGTTCCAATTTCTTATACTACCAGAAACAAAATACTGCAAAAATACCGCAGAATAAATACTCTGTTCCAGTCTACCTCAATCTTTAATATTCAGTGAATGGTAAGTCATACTAATGCATATCATACTTCTCAACAAATCAGATCTTTAGAACTCATAAACCAGATACATATTCAGCGAAGATTAGTAATTTCTAGTCATTACGCAGTTATTATTACAGTTATACACCTAGGAAGAAAAAAATAACTCACGTGAAGACCTGACTGAGATTCAGTGAAAGACAGGATTATGTCTCCAGAGAGAATGGAAATAAAAGTAAAGTATGTAACAAATTAGAAGAGATTTATAACAAAGATAGTCAGCCTTACATTTTCCAACTTATACACAAAAAAGTGACTATAACAAGTCTTTCATTGTGAATGTCCTACAAAGTAAATGGTGACATATAAAGTCAATTGTAATTGGACATCTACATATTTACAATTGTCATCTTTTGAACCATTTTTTTCATGCCTAACCGTTGCTCATCTAGACTGTATTTCTATATCTTCATTAGTAGCAATTTTTAAATTATAGGCTATTTGTATAAATATGTGGGGAAGGGTTATTTACACAACCGATATAAATAGTTGAACTATGTAAGCTTAAAAGTAAATGTTATTTATGCAGGGTTTTTTTTATTCTATGTGAGTGTGGATTACATAACACCTTTTGAAAAGAAGTCGATGCTGGATATATAGAAAACCTTCCTTCAGTATTTTTAATGACACCTGGTTTAACACCCCTCTCCAGAAAATCTGTGAAGTAATGATATGCTGAAAATTATCAGAACCAGAAGACTGCCAGGGAAGGGATCATGCTGTAATTACTTCATTCTTTTATTTATTACCTAAGCATTTAGTATAGGCCACCATCAGAAAAAAGATACAGAACTAGATGTCTGAGTTTTCTTAATTTTGTAATGATGAGGACAACTGTGTTAGTCTGCGTATATAGATCCCTGTCTTGATTATTTTCCTTATTCTGCTTCTAATTATAGCTGAATATATTCCTGACTGGGTTATGAAGCTTTTGCCACAGAGAAGTAAATCAAGTCTGCTTCACTAATTGTGTTATTACAATGGCGTTATTATTTTTCTGATATTTGGTAAAATTCAACCTGACCCACTTAAAACTATGTGCAATGCATGACAGCCTAGAAGAGCAGATAGCTACCTTTTAAATTATACAGTATTAACTGTTCAAGACAGATGTAGAAGTCTCACCCCACGTGGACGTAAGTAACAGCTGCAATACGTTCATTTTCTCAAGAGAAAAGGTCAGTAAAGTAAATGAATAAGCAAATAGTGAAACAAAAGAGCAGAAAAGTATGCCTTTAAACACAGCATTTCCATTGGTGTCTGCCTTGATATAGTTATCATTCCTACTGTTATCCAAAATCTAGAGAATTTTTGAAAAGACAAACAGAAGCAGTCTTTCTAATTATTTTGGAACCTATTTCAGAACAGTAAGTTGGAAACAGTAAAAATCAGGAAAACAAAAAGGCAACTTTTAATACTTGCTTCAGGCCCATTTGCCTTATACTAAGGAGAACTGCTCACTTCACACGTTGTTATGGGTTTGGGGAGAAGTACATTCAATAATCCTAATCAGTAGTAATAAGAAGCCCACTTGCTAGATAGCATCAGGTGTTCTTCCTTGGCAGTAGTTCTAAAATGGATTTGAGCTTTTGATGGTTGCAAAAAGATCCAAGACACCTTAAATTCAGTGCATGAAATTTATGCATCACTCTCTTCTTTTACAACTGATAAACATATTTGTGTGTGCCACACAAAAAATCACTTACAGAATAAAAGAAATTTTTCTAAAAATTTAGGGGTTTTTAAAGCTCTTAATGAAAACATTCATGTTCTAAAAATGAAGGCTTTGGTGTTTTTTTCCACCCTGTAATACTTTAAAAAGAGAACAGTTGCTCACTGCCCTGAAAAAGCTGGGGAAAAAAAACAAAACGAAAGGAAACAGTTCAGCATGTCCTATCTGAGCTGGAAATTCTGACCAACTGTTTGCAGATATTGTTATCAGATGTTTAGATGGCTGTTTACCTTGCACTATTTGTTACTTGAAAATAATGTTTTGTTGTAATCGAACTATCTTTGCATGAGAAAGAAAATACAGTATATATTTAGCATTAGCATGCACTCGCAATCGAATATGAGAGCAATGCTATCTAATCTGCTCTCAATCCTCATCCTACTACTATGCCTTCCTTTAAGGCAATAATTTGTCAAAATCCATTATTGCACAATGAAGATGCATCATTACGGGCTATGTGTCATACATATATGACACACTTTGTATATTTACAGGATTTTGTATATCTACCTTTTGCTGAACTGGTGACACCTGTGTGATGGTCTGATAGACAGCAGAAAGGCATGTCAGTCTATACAGTCAGGTTACAATAAACATGAAAATGCAGCAAGAAGAGAAGAAAGCTAACAAACATTTTATTCTATTTTTCCTTGCCTTTCTTTTTTTGTGTGCTGCCTCTGTGATTTTTTTGTTTGATTTTTTTTTGTATCATACGATAGCAATACTAATGCTAATAAAGCAGTTTTAATGAAAAATCCAGGGATTAATTTTCGTACCCTGCCTGGGAACCTAGTGGCTTACATTACCTCCTCATTATGGGCTGAAGACCGGTGGGTGGACATTAGAGTGAAGAGACTATTTTCCATCCTTCTTTCCTCCCACTCTTTTATAAAATGAACAGTAGGGAGGAAATTAGCCAAGAAGTTCACAACCTTCCACCTAACTCTCAAACCAGCCATTTTCCTGCCAGCTGCAGTGACACCAATTATTGTAGGCATAATCCCCTTCTGGTGTTAATTTAGTGAAAAATGTAACTTTGAATAATGTTGAAATAAAGAGTCAATTGATTTACCCCCCATCAGAACTTTAGTAATTAGAACAGTGTGCACAATATAATTATTCATGTTGTTTTTAATTTAATTTTAAATAATTTCAAATTGATAATGAAATTTTAACGGCCTTGGAATATAGGCTATAAAAACAGGCAGGGAAACCAAGATGGTTTTCCAACTCTTCTCTTTTAAACCCTATTACATCTCTCAGGAAAAAAAATCTATTATAAATGATAATTTAGCAGTGATTTTCTGCATTTCAAACTGTTGGGATTTTTATCTGTGCAGAATAATAACTGAGCAAATATCCTATTCAAAGAATACTTTTTGTTTGTTATTTCTGAAGGACAGAGGGAAGGTGAACAGCGATAGTAAAAGGCGTAGAGTAAGTCATGACTCTGCATCTCAGTCTCGCTACCTCACTATACCAATTGAAAAAATGTAGCATTTATTTTAATTTAGTGGTGCAGTGTATTGAATCTGTTATCACTGTTGGCAGTGGCAGTAGCATTTATCAACTTAACCTACAGAAGATATTGTGCAGAGAACCATCGTATCACTTCATGCTCATCATCTCCTACAGTTGTTCCTGCTCCCACACAGAAGGACTGGTAGCAAAATACCTTCTACTTTATCAAAAAATTAAAGAACCTATTTACACATGGCAGGCTTTTTTTTTAAGAAAGTCACTCATCTAAGTATTTAAAAGGTGTCAATACACAAAATACCTGTACATTGTACCACAAAGCAACAGGAAAACCATCATATTTTTCCTCTTTCTTTTACCTGAGCAATGAGCTTCTCAGAATTTTTTTTCCCTTTGTCAGTCTGTGGTTTCCATGGTTGAGAAAATATTGGGGATATCTTTTGTATGTTGCTTCACAGTTGTCAAGACTCTGAATCATCCCAGTAGTAAGATCTCTATATGAGTCAACACAAGAGTTTTCACTGACAAAAATACTCCCCATATAAGTATTTCTTCCTGCTGAGATGTGAAAAAATGGAGCATTTCCCAAGATAGCTGATCTCTATCCTCTATAAATGTGGAAATCAAAAATAAAAATCTTGAATCAGAGCTCTCTACCCAAGTTGACTAGAAACCCCTGTGATACTTGCAATGAGAGGTATGCATTTCACGTGTGTGTGTGTGTGTTTTGCTGAAGAAGATGCACTATCCATTATTATACATATAGTTGCAAGTAAGAAGTGAATCAATCTTCTAACAATTAGAAAAATATAAGAGGTAATCCTGAATAAATTTCATGGAAGTCATTCAAAAACCTGTTACGTTGGGTGTGTCAGAAAAAAAGGCACCCAGGGATCAAGACAGCGACAGATGAACGGTGGTGTAGTTCCCATCATGTCTTCAAAGCCCCGGTCCTTTTTTCCCCCAGGTGTTTTTAGCATGGGTTTTTATGTTTGTTTGTTCGCGGGGTGGGGGTTGCTTTGGTTTTTTTTTTATTTGGGTTTTTTTTTTGAGAAACCTGCTTCCCTAAACTTCATGACAAATTCGAGACAAAATTAATTGCTTCCTGTTGGTTGTGAGAACAAACACATCTATTTGAATAAGATGATGATCAGCACAGGCCTCAGATAAAAGCTGAGCTCAAGATCAGGCCTAGCTGTGAAAGTCTGCTCCAGGTTCTAACTACAGATATTTTGAATCACAAGAGAACTTGTAGCACGTTAAAACTCCATTGGATATATGATTATAGCACTATTACTATTACTCTTTCCCAATGAACTAATCATAATTTCATTTAAAGTATTTATTTCTACTTTTGCTTTTAATTTTTTATTAATTAATGATTTCCACATGAGGTTTTTTCAACTAATTTAACCCTAAACTTATAGTTATTACTACAACCTACTCAAGTGCATTTGTAAAACTACTAAACTTTATGAATACGCATTTTATAAACATTATAAAACACATGTGGAAGTGAGCTCAACACAGAACAATGCCAATATCAAAGTCAAGCATTTAAAATAATCATGTACAAACCAAACCTTCAGAAGTAATTTATATTTTAGGATTGACTCATCTGCTACTATTATTGGTGTTAGATGGTCTGTATTGGGTTTGCATGGCAACGTTTTGGTAGCGGGGGGGCTACAGGGGTGGATTCTGTGAGAAGCTGCTAGAAGCTTCCCCTATATGCAATAGAGCCAATGCCAGCCAGCTGCAAGATAGACCCGCTGCTGGTCAAGGCCAAGCCAGTCAGCACTGGTCGTAGTACCTTTGTGATAACATATTTAAAAAGGGGGAAAAAGGTGCTGGAGCAGATATTCCCCTGCAGCCTGTGGTGAAATCCATGGTGAGGCAGGCTGTTCCCCTGCAGCCCATAGACGTTAACGGTGGAGCAGATATCCACCTGCAACCTGTGGAGGACCCCACACTACAGCAGGTGGATGCCCGAAGGAGGCTGTGGCCCCGTGGAAAGCCCACACGGGAGCAGGCTCCCTGTAGGACCTGTGGGGATATATGGAGAGAGAAGCCCATGCTGGAGCAGGTTTCCTGGCAGGACCATGTGACCCCATAGGGGACCCACGCTGGAGCAGTCTGTTCCTGAAGGACTGCACCCTCTGGAAGAGACCCATGTTGGAGCAGTTCATGAAGAACTGCAGCCCATGGGAAGGACCCACAGTGGAGAAGTTCGTGGAGGACTGTCTCCCATGGGAGGGACCCTACGCTGGAGCAGGGGAAGAGTGCGAGGAGTCCTCCCCCTGAGGAGGAAGGAGTGGCAGAGACAATGTGTGATGAACTGACCACAGCCCCCATTCCCCATCCCCCTGTGCCTGGCAGGGGAGGAGGTAGAGAAAATTGGGAGTAAAGTTAAGGCCGGGAAGAAGGAATGTGCGGGGAAGGTGTTTTTAAGATTTGGTTTTATTTCTTATTACCCTACTCTGATTTGATTGGTAATAAATTAAAGTAATTTCCTCAAGTGAGTCTGTTTTGCCCGTGATAGTAATTGGTGAGTGATCTCTCTCTGTCCTTATCTCGACCCACGAACCTTTTGTTATATTTTCTCTCCCCTATCCAACTGAAGAGGGGAGTGATAGAGCAGCTTTGGTGGGCACCACATGGTCATATTGACAGACATTCACAGAGAATTTCTATTATCTAAAGCATTTATTGCATAAAAGTATTGCCTATAATAGAAATCCACAGGATATAAAGATTAACATTTGAACTCAGAAGCAAGTACCTGCAAAAATAGGTCAGGAACCATAAAGTCCACACTTAAATTAAAAATCACTTAAAAAAGAAAGCCCAGACTAGCCTGCTTGCCCTGTGAGTCCCCAGCTGACAGATAGAGCCTAAAATAACTTTAGCTGTTGCTGAGGATGACAGATGAGCTGAATCCATCTTGAGAGAGACAGTAAATGAATGTTGAAAGGGAAGGAGCAAGGAGGCTGCTGTTCTCTGGTACTTTCAAAAGATGCTGAAAACAGCAGCTTTCAAAACTGTTCACAGACAGGCATTAAAAACAATTGCCAAACAATCCAGGGAAATACAAGTTTATACACATATACATAAAGCCCTATGAAATAAATTTCAGTTTTTGTTTTGCAAAGAATTTTGTTTTGTCCTGTTTTCCCTGAGTTAATCTCAAGTAGCAAAGACATGAGTGACGCTTAATTAAAATAGAAAAAAAAACAAACAAACCAAACCATAGAATAAAATGCACTGTCCTTTGTGTGACTTCTTATAATGTGTGATTAACTTGCATTACCAATAACTGTCGCAATGTTTAGTTTTTCATGCGAAAGATATACCTGGCCAGGAATAAGAGGCTTTTTTTCCCCTCTTGGAAAAGTTGTTTTTTCATTAGAAACAAAACATAACAAATTAAAAAAATTTAAAAATTCAGTGTTCTGAGCAATGCTTCATCCTACAGCAAAACATTTACATTAGGATTTTTTGCATTATTCAAAACAACTTTTTAAATTGTACTTTCATTTTATTTCAACTGATTTTATATTTATGTGTTTCTTAGTATCAGGTGACTTAAATACTCTAAATTACATTATATGTTCTGTCTTTTACTCTTTTTTCATCATCAATGATTTGAAAGATATTTAAGGATTCCAAATACTAAAAGTAATTTTCACAACAAACTTGCTACTTTTGTTCCTAATTACTTCAACACCTTAAAATCCTGTGGGCTGCCAGCTGTGAGCGCAAACAGAAAAGACAGAATGATAAACTGTATTGAAAACACCTGGATAATTTTTCTCCCCTGTCTCCTTCCACAAAATCTACATGTTATCCCAAGTGCATATACATCTGAATAGTTTGGCTGTTAAAATCTTAAACAGCTCTTTACCTAGGACATGAGGCATACTTTACAAACAACACAGATATCAATGTCTTGTACTTTTGTACTTGTATATTTAGAGGGATTCATCAAGCTATCTTCCTCTTCAGGATCTTTCCACTATTCTAATGCATTTATAAAAAAATTCACAATTTTTGAAGAAAGTAAGCATTATTTTCTAACTATCTGATATCCAAACAAAGCAGCAAGCATCCCTAAACCATTTTGAGTAAGCCTAGTCTTCAGTACCGATGTATTATAAGCATAAACAGAAAGATAATAAACACACTATTTGACTGTAAGATTATCGTATTACAACTATGGACACAATTGGTCGTTGTCTCTATTTTAGTACAATTCCAGCGATTTCAGTAGGATGCACCAATAGAACTGCAAGAGCACGTCGTTTAATAGGAACATCACCAAACACAATCTGGCAAATCATTCATGAAAAACAAAATATCAGAGGGTTATTCTAAAACACTTTTTTTTATGCAGGGACATTATTTAATAACGTTTAAAGAATAGATGAAACATACTCTAGGCAATAACTTTTCGTGACACATACCAATGTGAGCTATGGATAGTTCTACCAGGCAATCAAACCAACAGAGATCTGCGCTAAGCTTTCTTTAGTGTTTTCATCAATGCATCCTTGCAGTAATAAAAGCACTGATCTTGGTCTGATTAAGACAGTTATAAACAGAAAACCATTTCATAGTCTTACATAAAGGATAGGAAAACAATTTATCCATATACCATATAGTTGATTTGCTATCTGTAGGATCATATTAAACAATATTCGATTATCCTAACTGAAGCAAGATAAAATTCATTAAATTAAAAAAATAGTCAGAAGCTACAAGTAAGAAATTTGGAAACAAGAAATACTCATTTGCTTTTATCAGGATAAGACAAAAGCTATCAACAGATCTTGCACCACATACATTAAAATGTCTCCACGGCAGTGCATTTACAACCTCTACTGCTCCTCACTAGATATGTGTAGACATCTATCTAAAGAAAGGTAGAGTCAAAAAGAAAACCAATTTTTCCCAAGCTTAAAAATGTAACTACAGTAATCAAGTAATACTCTAAATTAAACTCAGATATGACTAATAGCTCACCAGAATTATTTATTATCACCAAAACTCTTTGGCCTGTCCTATATCTCAAGGTGAAAGACATTTAAAAGCTAATAATTATTAATAATTTAAAATGTGATTAATAGCCAACACAAGAACACCACTTAAGTACTAAAAGTTAATAATAATTCTAAGGTGAGAAAGCTGCTGTTGATTTACCTCAAAAGCAGCCTTTAAAATCTTTTCAGTCAGTGCAACATCACCACTTAAGATTTATTTTCTTTGCTCTTTTTTTTGTGCACTCTTTCACACATGTAACAACAATTCCAAGTTACACAGGCGGAATATAAACTTACACTCAGTCTCTGCCTTCCGTATTGCTAAAAAGAACAATTTGTTAACTTAAGGTAAAAATGTACTGCAGTTTCCATAGTCAAACAAACATTCTAAGAAATTAAGTAAGGTGGCATAGAACAGCTTACATGCTTATAGATACATAAGACAATATAGAACAAAAGGAAAACTGTTTAAAGTAGACCTATCTAACTGGATTTGACACTAGATAAGGAGACAAGATAAAAATATCCAATATTGTATCTCTGGTGCTCAGCTGAAAGATGACCTGACACCACTACAGAGGGAAGTAGGAAACACTTTATTTTACAGGAAAAGTGAAGAATTACCTATATTCCACCTGAAAATCCCAAGTATTGTTTGTCTAGAGACTAAGTGAATTTACATGATGTGTGGAACATTCTAAAGAACAGTAAAGATATTCTTTAAAGAATAATATATATCAAGAGACTCCAAGCTTATATGAAAGCAGTCTTCAGATCATCCTCTACCCATTGATTTTGCTCATTGTAGAACTATTTTATCTCCCTGAAGTACACCACACTTACTTCCTGCCCCACCCCCCTAATACAATAGGTATTTCTTTACTTGCCAAGGCTAAATTTGTAAAAGAAAAATATTCTTTAATAAGTCTTAATATGCTGTCAGCTTATGATTGTATTTCTTTAATAGAGGAGGAAATTATTCTTTCACTAGCTAATAATAATTGAAGAAAATTAATCAGAATATGAAAATACACAGCAAGGTAATGGAAAAGTAATTGATTTGAGACCATCTATGCTCAGCCATTGCAAAACAATTGTGAACTTGAAGGGACAAGTTCTCTTCTCAGTGGTCATGTTGTGTTGGGCTTTTCTGACCCGTTGCTAACATTCATCTCTCCAGCTGCTATGAGAGCTAATTTTTGTGTACCCATCATTGCATACAGATACATGGTTCCAAAACCAACCTTAGGAATCAGATACACTTGGAGGTGTTGAAAGGGAAGACAAGACATTCTTTCATCCAAAGAGAAGTATAATAGTTAAAGCTGGAGAAATTTAAGTTTCATGTGTTTGCCTCCTGTCATGATGAGCTATAAAAATCACAGGTACTTTTAAAGTACTTTTTAACATTCTAAGGAACTGTTTGGAAAAGAAAGCAAAATTTGCTTTTTTTGTTTGTCTTTTTTTTTGCTTTGGGGTTTTTTGCGGTTGGTTTATTGGGTTTGGGTTGTTTTGGGTTTTTTTTGCAGTGAAGTAATTAGTTCTGGTGTGTGCCAAGCCTTTGCAAGTGCTAACTGTTTGCAAATGCTGCCCTGATTGATTAGTACCATTCCAGAGTGTCTCTGTCAAGTTTCAAGACCATGATTTTTTAATTTCTCTCCTTCCTTGCAACAAGGACAACAATGAGGAATAACAGGCTGTGTGGGAAGTGAAGTGAGACCATCTAGCAAGCTTAAAAAGAAAATCATTAAAGAATATTTTTAAGTGAGATTCTAACAGATTTACTGGACACATATAAGCAAAAAAGGAAGCCCCAACAGATCAAATAATTCAATGATCTAAACAATAGAAGAATGTGTAAAGCAATTGACTGGCTGAGACTGCTCCTACAGGTAAGAAGACAGACGCTTTCTGGACTTCTGTCCTACTTGACAAAGGGTGAACACAGAAGAGGCAAGCAGGCTCTCAGGATGGCTCAAACTAGCTCAGAACTTTCAAACATTCATCTATCCACAGATATTCTCCTGCCTACTGTTAGTAAGTCGTTATGCAAATTTCTTTTCTCTAGTTCTTGCAAGAATTAGAGTGTTTAAAAACAACATCACAACAAAGAATGCATGACTGAAGGCAAAGTCATGTAAAAATAAATTCCATTAAGAGAAAGTAAAAAAGGAACTTAGAGACAGTAATGTATAATTGCCGATTTAATCATATATATATATGTAAAGCTGCCACTCTAAACCCCTTTGATAGCCACAAAGAACAGTGTATCTTGAAATTAATTCATAGCAATGTTGGACACATAAAATAGCTCTTTTATGTTGATTACAGCATTGCCCAAAGACTTTTTAGAGGCCAGGACACTTTCCTGCTAAACTTTAAAAATACATAAATAATCCAAGTGACAATATCCTGTCTGGTATGAAGCATATATAATTCAAGTGTGAGATGTAAGACAACACAGAAATTTCTTTGGCGGGGGGCAGGAAGGGCAGGATTGTATCCTCTCTGCCTCTTTACAGGGCCATGCAGCACCACTCACATGGTTGGGCATTGTAATTCTCTCTGACCCAGATTGCATCTACTTTTCACCTCAAGATATAGACAGCTAAATCAAATAACAGAGACAAAACTATGTTGCATCAGCTGACTCAGGAATTTAAGAACTTTACAAAATGAGAAATTTTTTCTGGTGAAAACTGACATAAAAATAAATTTGTTCATTGACACACATCAAGGTAATGGAATATTTGGGAATAAAATTGAGTCTGTTTCTTTGTCCCCTTTAGCATTCTTGACAATTTGCTCACCCTCTGCAGTTTAAAGCATGCTAACCTAGTGACCTTGGAAGATTACACTTTAACTCTGTCATCGAATGAAGAGTGATCAGCTGGTCTCTCTAGCTCAAGAAGATATTCACACCTTTTTGATTAACTCAGGGAAGGCTGTTTATACAACCAATTGACCCACTCACCTGATACAGCCACTCCCTTGTCCCTTTTGGCCTAAGTTCAGCTTTCTTTACAGCAGCTATGGACACTCCATGTATGGTTCCCTGAACTTCATGAGCATATCACTTGTTCCCTTTTTTGAACCTTCTTCCATCATGGGGGTGTGTTGGTCAGTCACACTGGTACAGGAAATATACTGTCTATATACATACACTCCTACATAAGTAATAACACAATAAAAGACTGGTTACAATCTCTGTAAAAAACCCTGCAACTATAAATCCTTTGTGTTTTTCCTATGGAGCTAAATTCAAAGCAATCTCAAAGTTTTTTCAGTACATCGTCTTGTGCCTATTGATGTGACACTCGTTAACCCAGCATGAGATATAATAATAGACACACTAACAAGTAAAACATAAAAAAGAGACTATTCTAGTCATTGAACCAAAGCCTGCTGTTTAATAACTCAATTTTAGCTAACAATGATAAAAAATCTTGCAATTCTATCAACTGAAACAGCATGTGCCAAAAATACAGACATTTCTTTTTAATTTTTGATGACATATCCTAAAACTTTGCTGCTTCGATCACCAAGTTAATGAGTACTTAGATCCCTAAAGAAAGAAATAATAAATAACAGCCATAAGAATTACAGGTGAACAAGGAAAAGGACTTAGGCCAGCAAGCATTGTACTATACTTCTTGAAATCCTATTTCTTTGAAAGTATTGCCTGAAGCATTGAAACCTTTGCATGTTCTTTTCTTACACTTCAAAATATTCAGTACTTGAAAAACTGGGGGAAAAAAACCCAACACATAGAATCATAGAATCATTTAGGTTGGAAAAGACCTTTAAGATCATCGAGTCCAACCGTAAACCTAATACTGCCAAATCCACCACTGAACCATGTCCCTAGGTGACACATCTACACATCTTTTAAATACCTCCAGGGATAGTGACTCAACCACTTCCCTGAGCAGCCTGTTCCAATGCTTGACAACCTTTTCAGTGAAGAAATTTTTCCTAATATCCAATCTAAACCTCTACTGGTGCAATTTGAGGCTGTTTCCTCTCATCCTATCACTTGTTACTTGGGAGAAGATACTGACACCCACCTCACTGAAACCTCCTTTCAGGTAGTTGTAGAGAGCAATAAGGTCTCCCCGAGCCTCATTTTCTCCAGACTAAACAACCCTAGCTCCCTCAGCCATGCTTCATAAGACTTGTGCTCTAGACCCTTCATATCTATCATACCATTTAACTAAAACTAAAACATTTGACCTTTTCTTATGTCTGCAGAGGCTCTTAAGATGAGGGATGGCCCAACTCTGTCTTCTGTACTTCAGCAAACTGTGACTGAATCATTTACAGTGAAACTCACCAGATATACTATAATTGCAAGTAACATTTATTTTGTAGAAATTTTAACATGTGTTGAATTCAAAGACACTAACAAACAAATGTATTTTAATTCCAGGACCTGCAGGACTCAGCATTGTGAACTTTTGAACTTGAAAATTGGGTAAAATTTTATGTTAGAGGAAATATTAATGTCTTATTTATAGTCAATGTACTATCTTGATATTAAGAAAATGGTATCAACACATAGGCAGTAACCGGCTTCATTGCACTGGTGTCTGAATGCAGCATTTGGAGGATGTACACAGTGGTACCTTTTAACATGTAATGTGGGTTTACCTTTTTTTAATTTTTGTTGCAAAGTGAGCACCAACACAGGAAAACCCAGCTAGCGCGTGCATACTTTTTAGAGCTATATCTTGAATTTGTGACACTGGGATGCTGTTTAATTTTGATTTTACTACAAAAAATGTGCATTTTCTGCCAACAGTAAAGTGCTGAATAAAAGCAAAAGAGAAGTAATAAGAAGTGTGACTAACGTTGCACTATACAGCAAAATCGCTTGCGAACTTGCGTTTAAATGTTATTTTACTCGAGGTCTTGTTAGGGAAAAATGAGAGTATGCCACAGAGCCTTGAATTTACTGTCAGTCCAACTAATGTTTTAATAGTCTTATAGGCAAAATCACTAATTAAATCAGAAAAAAACCTCATTGACAATGGAGTTATAGATTGTTATAAAATTTTTACAGAAAAAGTCCTCCTATTATCTACCTATTTTCACTAGTTTTACTCTCAACCTTCCAGCACAGCTCTTGGACACTTTACATTGACAGTTTCAGTCTTCCTCAAGAAGAGCAAGGCACTGGTGTTCAGCATCCTTCTGTCTTTGCCAGGAGGAGTGTGATATTCACATGGGGGAGGGAGAGTATTCTTCCTCAGTCATGAGTCTGCTTGGGAATGTTTTTACACAGTTTTCTTCCCCAGCCTGCTGGCTTCCCCCTGCTCCCAGGGAAGGGGTGAAAGCTTCCCCTGCAGCCCCCTATATCCCCCGGACTATTTGTCCTGGGGCTGTCAGCCCCTTACCCAGGGGAACTCACAGAGTTGGAGCTCAGACAGGCTGGGCAAGGGGCACTTGGCCACAGGGTGCCTGGTGAACCCAGCTCAGCCCATGCTCAGGCCAAGGGTAGCCCAGCCGCCCCCTGGGATCAGACACAGCCTGCCAAGAGCAATGGGAAAACCAAAACTCAGTTACTACACATCTGGAAGTTGCTCAAGGCTCATGCATTCTTGACTTCCACTTTTTACCCACTTTCACCTGCTGAAATTAAGAATTGATCATTAACACTTGGCAAGTCTATAATCTGTATCTTATCCTGTTGTTTGATTAGATCAAACACCCTCTGCCTCTTCATCCTCCTTGCACTTTAAAGGAAAAGGGTAAGGACATACCCTTTTACTGCTGCAACAGGTTTAAGTTTCAGATCAGATATATATGCAGCTCCATAGACCAGTTAGAGAATCTCAAAATGACTAAAAAGAATCTGTCAGAGATCCTTGCCACATTTTGAGTGGTATTTTCCCCACTGAATAGATGGAGAAATGAAGAAAATAAAGAAATTGCCTCTCCTAGGCATGTTTTCAGACTTTCACCAAGGGACTTTCAGAGGTGAGAAACCCATTCCCAGTAAAACTAAAAGCTGAGCATATTTTGCACTACATTGTAAACACCTATTCAGATAAGGTATTGGTGATCTTTTTGCAAGACACACATTTTGCATGTGTGCATGCTCAAATAAAAGATGAAAATGTCTACTTGCCAAAATCAAATGAAGCTCAAAATACTGATTTTTAATAATCCAAAAAGTTCTGTAAAAAAAAACAAACCAGATTGTTTTTCTGTTATAGTTTTAATTTTTCCACCATGTTTAATTAGGTTGAAGAGAGTGAACCAAAACTACTTATGAAGCAAACAAAGAAAAAAAGCAGAATACAAAGGGGGAATTGCAATGTCAGTACAGAAGTAGGACTTTCAGATCAATAATGAAATAATACTAACTTGAAATATGTTCATAAAATTAATTTTACTGAGTGTCAAACACAAAATAGGATTAAATGACTGAGGAAAGAGATCCATTTCTGATAGTAAGCTGTATATATACTGCATTTCTAATTGTCCTTTTATTCATTTTCTAGTGTACACTCTGGGGAATCTTGTGATTTTATTCTTGCAGAGGTTCTATCTGCATAATTAAGTACTCAACATATAATTTGTCAAGTGCCACATTATGTCATATAAGGCTCCATAAACCCCATTCTTCCTCTTCCCCTGACTTAGTTATTAGCTCTATTGTGCCCACACTGAATACGTAAAATATTTGTCTTGAAGCACATGTTTAGATTCAACATTCAGAGTCTCTTGCCATATCCTTAAGGAAAAAAATCCTGTGATGTCTTTCTCTTGCAGTTGCAAAGATAAAGTCAAATGCAGCAGGTGTTCAAGAGGAAAATCTATGCATATGTAGTAGTCATATTAGTTTGCATTCTTGTGTGTATGTATATATGTGGATGCATATGTTTCCATACACACGTTACATACATAACTATCTGTCCTCAGAGACTTCGTGTATTTTAAGTGACCTATCACTTACCCGGTTTCAGAATGCTGTAGCTGTCTCACATACTTGAACATTAAGAATGCAGTTTTCTTTTTAGGGCAACCATGTCACCTGTTACCAATTTATTGGCTCATCTCACATAATACAGTTATCCTCAGGTTGTCACTGGCATAGGAAAAGTACCACTCACTAGAGAACTTAGTCACAGAAATCATCAGTTCATTTTGGATAAAGTTATAAGAGCAAAGCTTTTAGTTTAAGCTAATTATATAGGTTCTCTCTATGGCAGAAAAAGATAAGTAGGATGACATTTACTCTAGAGGGACATATCTTTCTACTTCATTGCCTATAAAGAGATCTGATACAACTACTTAGGTTAAATGCTTTCATTTTTGACAGTTAAATTTAAGTGAGATGAATTCCACATTGGCTACCAAATACTGCTGAAAATTTAACCTAAGTAATTTATCTAAGGTCATACACAAATGGTAACATATTTAATTGAATCCTATTTTCTTAAATTCATGAGACTAGTACTCTAATTATTGGTCCATTCTTCCTCTCTGTGAAAAGTGACTAAGTAAAAGTTTTTTATGGTTTTTATTCTGTGTTTGAATTCAGCTGATGATGCCAGGCATTAGGTCAGCTCACAAGATCAGGTAACAGTCACCTACAAGCAACACCGTATTTTTATCACTTCCTTATTTGTCTTCTAGTACTGTGAATGGAGACAGTAAGAGAGAGGGATATAGTACTGAAATAATGTGAAAAATCTTGGTCTCAACAAACATTTGTCTATCTTGCAAAGGCAAGATATCTCAGCAAATATTCCTTTATTTATCATAAGTTTGTTATTCATGTATGCCCTGTTGAACTTACCAGGGAGGGGAGTGGTTTAAAGTTCTCTCCTCACTCATAGAAACAAAAGATTAGATAATTTATCTAATAAAAAAAGCAAGTAGCATATCTTTGGACAGAAATTACTTAAAGTGTGGGACTGAGAAGCGAAAGGAACAATAAAAACTGTAAAAGAGTAACAAAGATTTATTTTTTTAAATTGTGGTAGTAGCAAAAGAATTTAAACCTAATGTAGGTTAGGATGTATTTATAGGAGAGGTATGCAACTGGTTATAAACAGTTGAAAAATTATCAAGAAAATTTTCCATAGGGAAATACTCTTTTGTCTACATTTTTTTTGAAATTCAGAAATAACAAAGCCAACAGATTTTAATTTAGAAAAAGATTATGAAACAATCTAATTTTCCCCTTGCATAGCTCTTTTAATTTGAAATGTTATATAAAGAATAAAAGCATCAACACTGAATCAAGACTTGAGAGTTTCATAACATTTTTTCCTGGATAACTTTTCCACATTTTTGCCTTTTAATTTGAGTTCAGGATTATTGCTTTTAAAACTCAGAATTATTTCTGGACAGATTCATTAAAATATGATAACATTTTAAAAGGAAATGTAGCTATTATCAGCTCTCTACAATTGCTGTGTAAAACCTGGCTAAGAATTAATTTTCAGGAAATTCTGAACATTTTTTAAGAAATACAGAGAGAACCAAAGTTCTTGAAACCATGAAATATCCTTAACACAGATCTTAAACCAAACATTTTTTATTCAAAACATCAACAGTTTTAAAATTGAAATTTACCATGTGCCAGTTCAGAAATACCTTTTATATTGAGGTATCAGCTATGTAAAGCAAACACTTCAAAATGGAAATACTGTTTTTATCTTGAAAAGTCCAATGCTGAACATTTCAGTATCAAATAATTTTTGAGTTTTGTCAATGAAGTATCATAAGAACTGGGGTATTTTTCTGAACATCCCTCCCCAAAACCCCCAAAATAACAATAAAGTTTTTTCAGCAGCAACAGAAAATATGTTGATATTTCTAAACTAGCTCCAGGAAAAGTTCTTATTTCTAGGTCACACTTCCTTACATAATGATTTTAGTCAATTTTGATAAATATGTAAATAACAAAAAGAATAAGAGACTTACTATTAGTATCATAATGATCTTAAAGGAAAAAAAAAGGAAAAAAAATAATTTTCTCCCCTCAGGGAGCATTTGATTCCAAATAATATATTATTATAACTTCATGATATGCTTTACTTGCAAGAGCCATGATGTATAACAAATCACACATTATTATTATTATTATTAAAGTATTAAAATTCCATCATATGGTACAAATAATAAAATCTCCTAAAATAATACCGATATAGCTTCAAAGACGTCTGATCTTTTTCCTGCAAGCACAACAGCTCAAGTAAGTGACATTAAGGGAAAAAAACCAAATTGGTAGCATGGCTGTTATAATTCCATAAAGTTTAAATTCATGGATGCAGATATGAAATTGTACAAATAATAAAATTAAAATGACACAAAACCAAAAGCAATAAAAAAAGACAAACCGCCCCACCTTTTTAATGAGAAAATTCAAAAAGATTTATTATTGAGGCCTGCTCTGTGGAAATCACAAAATAAATAATCATTTTGGAGACAAAGTGTGTTCTCTAAGGCATATGACTTTGAATTTTGCATTATTACTATAAACTTAGTGAATGAACTCTGAGTTTTTTAAAATATGTACATGCTTTAGTAAAGATTAGGAGCTCCTTGATTAAGACTGTACATAATGCATACTTCATATATGCATAAGAATAATTTTCTTGTAATGCCCTGAGTATTTTCCCTGTAGATGATATCTCCCTGTGAAAGATGTCAATCCTGGTTTTCTCTAAAAAAAAGGATAATTGCAAGTTTCTCAGTTTCCTAAAAAAAAAAAAAATCATTATTTTTGGACAAGAGAACACACTGTTTATAATATATACTTTCTGGGATTCTGCATGATCCTATGTCAAAGTTCAGTTCAAGCATTTGTTTAGGTGGTATCTTCTGCACTCACTTGGATCATTTTAACAGCCTGCTTTGCCAGTCCAACCAGAGCACAGAGGACAAAGGAACAGCATCATCCACTCTGGCAACCCAAGATGGTTCCTTCTCAAGAAAGTCCCAATATACCACAGATAGTTATTAATCTTAACAGTTTCTAAACAAAAACATTTCTATGTCCATATCCTCCAATTTATACAACTTGCATTGTAACACTAAGAGGAAGGAAAAGAAAGTGGTGACATGAAGAGCGGTGAAAGTACTAATGCTCAAAAGCAATCTTGTAAAAAAATCTGAACTGAAAAAGGTTCAATGAAATGTGTTTAAGCAAAATATTGAGAGATTTATACTTAAATACTTCATATGTACTTCAGATCACATGTATTCATACAGAATAGCACCTTGCTTCTAAAAACCTAAATGAAAAATTGTGTAGATAGATTATTTTTTACTGAGACATCAATTACCATGTTTACCTTCTTTTCTCATTTGCTCTTATTAATTGTAAGCTAATGAAACATCAAGTATAGTGACCTAGACAGTGACTCATCAAGTCTTACCTCATATTTGTATTTCTTTAGAAAAGTCAGTAAGGTATGAGATAGAATTGGTATGGTAGGTTATCTCAAACAGAGACTTAACAGTTTTATCCCTATTTAAAATGCAATACCATTTTCAGTCTAATAAAAAATGACCTAAGTTTACAAACATATTGAAGCATGTTTCCGGTTTGCAAAAATCTTTTTTTTTTTTTTTTTATGGTGTGGTAGAGTTGAATACTAAGAGTTTTCACTGTCTTAAACATCAAGAACAGAAAAAAATTCAGGAAGTTTAAACATAACTCAGCCTTGCCCAGCTGTGGTCTTTCCTTCTCATTTGTCACCACTAGCAGTCCAGGTGTAAGGCTACACTTACACCTGGGCCAACGTGCTGCCTTTAGTCCGTCAGCTCAGGAGCAGCTAACTAAAGTTTAACACAGAGCAAAGCTGCACAACAGAACACAGGGGAATCCACCTCACTAAAATAATCTGTGGTAGCTTTCCTTTCCTATGGAAAAAGTGGTGCTAACATATTTTTTTGTCACTGAATTTGGCAGATGTGGCTGAGTAAATCTAATCCCCATATACTAGTAGGATTTTTATAACAGAGTACTCTGTGTTTCACAGAAAGATTACATCTCAAATTCAAACCATTCTGGTAAATACAATCAACAATTTTTTTTTTCTTTTTTGAAATTATTTTAATACAAACTGACATAAAAATACATCTTCATTCAATTTGAAAGAAAACTTTCAGCAAGAAAAAAAGAAAAAGAAAAAAAAGCAAGTTTAACTTCCTTTATTCTTCAAAGACAGCAAATAAGTAATTAAAAACAAAGAAATAATTATTTAAATAAGTTAAATACCTGATAGCCTGGTGTATTGGAAAACCTGGAAGACTTCAAATACTCTTGCAGTACAGAAACTCCCATGAGCTAGCCTAGCACAGTTTTTGCTGCCTAAACTCACATCACCCTCTGGGAATGTCTGTAATTGACAAGTCCTCCTTGCATCATGCACCAAAGGAAATTTAGGTAGACAACAGGAATCCTTCACCTTTTCTATTTTTACACAGACCTGGAATAAAAAGGTACTTTTCAGCTTTTTCTCTGAGCTTTACAAAGCAACTGGATTAGGATTTGCTGTGCTGTTATAACTAACGTAGCTTGCTTCCTTGAAAAGAGTTAGTGTCAGCAGACAAATAGAAATATCTTTTATTAAACCTAAATTACGTTTTTGTCTAATTTTTCCCCAGAAATCCCTGTTATTTTTGGCTAAATGCCACATACAAAATTACATTAATAATCATAAAAAAGAATTAAAAAATCCTGCTATGCCTTACGAGGATTGCTTTTTGATTAGCTTTGCTCTCACACTCCTCTTCAGGCCATATTCTCGGATTTTATTCTATTTCCCAAAGGGTCCTCTCATATTTTCTCCTGGAAAGAAGGTTATGGTGAATTGTCAGAATGGTACACTATAGGAAGTGCTGTCCAGGTTGGGAAGCTAGCCCAAGAAAAACAAGTACATAAAGGCAATTGAACTATAATTCCCATAGAAGCCTATGCAATTCAAAATGCATTTATTCTGACAAAATATTTTAGTTTGAAGACATTTCTTCTTTGCAACACCAACGAGAAACTACTTTCTGAAGACAACGGGTATTACTCATTAAAACTTTTCAATATACTAAACCCCACATTTTCTATTGAAATTCTATCCTACTTTTGATGGGAATTTTTTACTGGCCTAATAAGGGATGCACTGAAGTTGGCTAACAAAATGAAGAAAATAAAACTATATAGCATTAAGGTTTAGCTGAATGTGTGACAAAGAGATCACATAACAAAAAGGAAAAGATCTAATTAGTAACAAACCACAAAAAAAAGCTTGAATGGAAAAAATATCATTTTGGGATGTGATATAATAATAATAATAATAATAATAATAATAATAATAATGATGATAGAATTCATGTTTGGAAGCATTTTATGCAGCTCCTGAACACCAAATACTCTAAACAGCATAAAGCATTTCCTATTGCTAGACCAGATGTCACAAGATGCAACTTCGATTTAGCATGATAAGCACTAAAGTGATAAGACTATAGTGACAAATATTTCACACAAGTATTATATAATCAATATAATTTTTTTTAAATACAAATGGGAATTAGGGAATGGGGTCTGTGGGAAAGGCAGATCAGGAGAACAAGCTGCTTTATGAACTTTGGAGTTCACAGTCAGACTGATCTCAGACCAGATACTTTAAAATCATAGCATTATTTAAGTTGGAAAAGACCTTTAAGATCATTGAGTC